>CAJQUW010015557.1:0-208436 GCA_907163375.1 Prostheceraeus crozeri | reverse complement strand
GTCTCTTATTGTCATGAGGGCAGTGCTCCAAAGCAGTGAACGAAAAGTCAGAAATGTCACACGTACGAGAAAAGTGTTGAGCAACGGTAGATGAAGACAAACATTTGATACTGCTAAGGTGTTGAGAAATCCGCTTCGACAATGTACAAGAGGTCTGTCCTACGCAGCCGACATTACACTTTTTACAAGTTATAAAGTAAATAACATTGCGGGTCTGACAGGTAAGTCTATGAACAATTAAAAAAGAGTTATTATTTACAGGATTATGTACAGAGGAGGTGTGGAGACTGTATTTACATATTTTACAAGGGCACGGGAAAAACCCAGTGCTCCAATCATCAGGCGACTGACCTGTTAAACTTAAAACTTGGCGAAAAGCCTTGCGGATAGCGGTACGGGTGTAGCCTTGCTGTTCCCAGCGCGGTTGAACGATACACTTCGTCTCCTTAAAATCTTTATAACTTGAACTCCGCATAGACCAACGATACATTTGACCAAATAAGATTGACTTAAAAACACTATGAGGATGAAATGAAGTAGGTGACAAAATGCTATGAGTGTCAGTTGGTTTAAAACCTACTTTATACAGAATACTAACTATTATGGCCTTTATACAATAGGAGATCTAAAAATCTGATCTCAGTAATACTGTAGGCAAGTTCAACCTTAATACTGTCATAAATACTATTTACATATGTACAAAAAGTTAACAAAGTGGACTCATCAGAGTTCCAGATGAAAAAAACATCGTCTATGTACCTCATCCAGGCGATAGGCTTATGATCAAACTTAAAAATATGATCTTCCCATTCTGACAAGAAAATGTTGGCATATGAAGGGCCAAAAGCACAACCCATTGCCGTACCCTGCACTTGTAAAAAACTCTCATCACGAAAAGAAAAGTTATTGGACGTGAGAATAATGCGAAGCATAGTAAGCAGTGTCAAATCCGGTCTCCTTGAGTCCGGAAACTTAAGGAAAGCACGACTTACAGCAGAAATGCCGGCTTCTGTCGGGATGTTGGTGTACAGCGAAGCAACATCTAAGGTTGCCAAGAACGAGTTGTCACTAATCTGTAAAGTCTTCAAAATGCTTATAACATGCAGCGAGTCTCTAACATAACTTTTCACAGAGTGCGCAAGAGGAGCCAAAAAGTACTCAAGTAGAGTTGCGCAAGTACGGGAAACACTAGCCGTGTCAGACACAATAGGGCGGCCTGGAGGCATACAAGAAAAAGTCCATGACGACTTATGAACCTTCGGAAGCAAATAAAATTTTCTAGGCCGCACAGGAAGGGAAGGCTCAAGGGCTAACACTTCACGACGTGTAAGAAAATTCCTACTAAATAGAGTTGACAAGAGTGTCACAAGCCGCTTACGAACATGTGGATCGATGACCCGATCCAAAGGCATGTAAAAAGTCTCATCACATAACTGTCTAAAGGCCTCGGCTTCGTAATGATCATTTGGAACAATGATCCAACCACTGCCCTTGTCCATGGTTGACACAACTACCGAGTCATCACATCTCAAGCGGTCAAGCTCAACGCGCTCTTCCCTGGACAGGTTATCAACTGGAAAGCAGTTGCGACAGTGCCCAAGTAACGACACTACATGACGACGAACATCAGTATAGGAGGCACGGATCGAAGCAGGAATCAAATCCTCAGGAGGGTACCGGTTCGTACAATAGGTAAAACGATGGTTACACGTAGAGTTAAAATTTACAAAACGCCACTGATACTTCCTAAGGAAATCATCCACTCCTCTTAAAATGTTCTTATGGCAGCAAGTGCCGACAGGAGTAGGAATAAATTTACGAGTCTTATTCAGCAACAAATACGTACTGTTACTGACACTGAACGACTTAGATGTACACAAAAAATTATCCCTCAAAAAAGTGGAAGCATCAAAGCCAGCAAAGTCTACACTGCTGTCCCTACGACTAGCAGAAGAACTTATAAAAAATCCTTGATGACTCGGAAAATGGTATCCCGCTCAACAGGGTCCCATTGACTGTCCTTCACAGAAAAGTCTTTGGGAAGTGGAATAACTTCACAGCCAACGGGTGTCTATTTGTAGATCCACTCAAGAAACTCGAGGTAGTCCTTCTTAATTGAGTCCTCCGACTTAATGGGAACGCAATGAGGAAAGACCAACAGGCGAGCATTTGGAAATAGACGCTTTGCATTCGACATAATACCACGGAGAGTCACAAAGTTTGTGCTGGGCTTATTCTTTTCATCTAGAGAAGACAAACACAAGACGAACTCCTTAACATTCTCGTGGACTTCGCGTTCGGACTGCAGGTACTGTTTAAAATAACTCAAACGCCCCTTAGAGGTGGAAAAGACCGAACAGTCAACGATGTTCAGTTCCCTAAACTTGGAGTCACCCAAAATGATACGTGACTTGGAGGCATCAAACGACTTATCACAAACTTCTGTTGTGCTGAAGAAATTCAAATCAACCAATGTCGTCTGGACCAAAGGGCTGGAGAACGACTGGTCTAAGTCAACCTGAGAAGATGTAGGACCAGATTTCAAAAAGGAGATGCCCGAATCGCCAATATCAGAAGCCGCAGGAACCTGAACTTCCGAAAAGGCCTCACCAATCAGAAGGTCCCCAGTTCCAACAGAAACATCCACAACAGGCGCAAGAGCCTCGCGGGAAGAGGAAGCACCATTTGAACTAGGAACTGTCTGAGTACCACGCTCGTACACCTCCCGCACGGTCACCGAGGAAGAATCAGTTTCCGCAGAGCAGAAAGCGCCAAAGGTGGGTTGGTCCGCCGCAGTAGGACACTCCGGTGCCACGCAATCGTTCAGGAGTTGGTTGTTGTCGATCAACAAAAAGGCCGCATCCAGGGTGGAATCATTGAGCTTCTTTCCCAGTTGGGTACGGGCCCACCTCGTAACAAGTTGCAATGACTTCTGCAACATTTCCGAAGGCATGGCATTGTTTGAGATAAAATCCAGTGCCTCAGAAAGAAGGGACGAATAATGCCCCAACAAAGCATTGTGAACTGCGGAACACCAATCTCTCGAAATAGACTCCATTTGGGCCCGAAAATAGTCATTGCCAAAGGCAGGATTAACGCTGCTACACAAAATATCCGTCTTACGTGTAAGGGAAGGTGGGAAGCCCTTCTGCAGGAACGAATGGTGGTGAATGCACTTGACAATGATGAAGTGCTGCTTGGTAACAGGAAAAAGGTCACTTGGAATCTTGTGAGGGCGAGGAACATTCGGCTGATGGTGTCCCCTCCTTTGAAAACCACGGTGACCACCTTGACGAGAATGACCATGACGATGTGGAGGAACATGGCGAGGAGGAACTTGACGATCCCTCGCATGACGGCCATCGCCCCTCGAAGGATGTGGGCGGACCTCTGGGTTACGGTAATGATTAGAACCATAGAATATGCGCGTCATATTGTCGGGTGCGCAATCGAGACAGTGGGAGGGAGAGTGAGAGATCAGAAGACCCCGTGATCCTAACTCCGACAAATGTAGACGCACACACCCCACGGATCGGCAAAAGGAAAACAGCGATTTGTGGAAGACCGGTTTCGCTCTATTGGCTTTATCAATTCCACTTAACACTGTAATCGATGAGAAAAGGTCGTCACACAGAAGTCAGACGTACCTAAGCATGCAACTCAGAACATGCAACACAAAACATGCAACTCAAAGATTGAACGCAGAGCATGCAAAAACATATAATGCGACCTCAAATACTGCATGGGAGAAGGTAAATCAAAAAGCATGCAAAAACAGTCAACATGCAAAGTAAACGCATGTAAATAAGAATAATACTGTCATGCAAAATAAACGCATACAAGTAAGAATAATACTGTCATGGAAAATTCAAACGCATAAAGCCTGCTAGCACAACATAAAACTAAGAATGATATGTGCTCTACAAGATTAATAAGTTAAATAAAGACAAAATAAAGTAAGATATTAAAGGTGCACATACACAGACTCAACGGTTAGCAGTAAGAAGCCTCTTGAGATTCTTATGCATACGAAAAGAAGGACAAATATCAACGTTTAGTTCCTTCCGACACACTTGCACCACACGTTTACTACATTCACTAATAGGTAGGACTAAGTGGATCTTATCAAGTCTGTTAAGCTCCAAATTAAGGCCATGAGGGGCAAGAGTATAAAGGCGCTTGATCCACTTATTCTCATGTAGAAGTCTCTTATTGTCATGAGGGCAGTGCTCCAAAGCAGTGAACGAAAAGTCAGAAATGTCACACGTACGAGAAAAGTGTTGAGCAACGGTAGATGAAGACAAACATTTGATACTGCTAAGGTGTTGAGAAATCCGCTTCGACAATGTACAAGAGGTCTGTCCTACGCAGCCGACATTACACTTTTTACAAGTTATAAAGTAAATAACATTGCGGGTCTGACAGGTAAGTCTATGAACAATTAAAAAAGAGTTATTATTTACAGGATTATGTACAGAGGAGGTGTGGAGACTGTATTTACATATTTTACAAGGGCACGGGAAAAACCCAGTGCTCCAATCATCAGGCGACTGACCTGTTAAACTTAAAACTTGGCGAAAAGCCTTGCGGATAGCGGTACGGGTGTAGCCTTGCTGTTCCCAGCGCGGTTGAACGATACACTTCGTCTCCTTAAAATCTTTATAACTTGAACTCCGCATAGACCAACGATACATTTGACCAAATAAGATTGACTTAAAAACACTATGAGGATGAAATGAAGTAGGTGACAAAATGCTATGAGTGTCAGTTGGTTTAAAACCTACTTTATACAGAATACTAACTATTATGGCCTTTATACAATAGGAGATCTAAAAATCTGATCTCAGTAATACTGTAGGCAAGTTCAACCTTAATACTGTCATAAATACTATTTACATATGTACAAAAAGTTAACAAAGTGGACTCATCAGAGTTCCAGATGAAAAAAACATCGTCTATGTACCTCATCCAGGCGATAGGCTTATGATCAAACTTAAAAATATGATCTTCCCATTCTGACAAGAAAATGTTGGCATATGAAGGGCCAAAAGCACAACCCATTGCCGTACCCTGCACTTGTAAAAAACTCTCATCACGAAAAGAAAAGTTATTGGACGTGAGAATAATGCGAAGCATAGTAAGCAGTGTCAAATCCGGTCTCCTTGAGTCCGGAAACTTAAGGAAAGCACGACTTACAGCAGAAATGCCGGCTTCTGTCGGGATGTTGGTGTACAGCGAAGCAACATCTAAGGTTGCCAAGAACGAGTTGTCACTAATCTGTAAAGTCTTCAAAATGCTTATAACATGCAGCGAGTCTCTAACATAACTTTTCACAGAGTGCGCAAGAGGAGCCAAAAAGTACTCAAGTAGAGTTGCGCAAGTACGGGAAACACTAGCCGTGTCAGACACAATAGGGCGGCCTGGAGGCATACAAGAAAAAGTCCATGACGACTTATGAACCTTCGGAAGCAAATAAAATTTTCTAGGCCGCACAGGAAGGGAAGGCTCAAGGGCTAACACTTCACGACGTGTAAGAAAATTCCTACTAAATAGAGTTGACAAGAGTGTCACAAGCCGCTTACGAACATGTGGATCGATGACCCGATCCAAAGGCATGTAAAAAGTCTCATCACATAACTGTCTAAAGGCCTCGGCTTCGTAATGATCATTTGGAACAATGATCCAACCACTGCCCTTGTCCATGGTTGACACAACTACCGAGTCATCACATCTCAAGCGGTCAAGCTCAACGCGCTCTTCCCTGGACAGGTTATCAACTGGAAAGCAGTTGCGACAGTGCCCAAGTAACGACACTACATGACGACGAACATCAGTATAGGAGGCACGGATCGAAGCAGGAATCAAATCCTCAGGAGGGTACCGGTTCGTACAATAGGTAAAACGATGGTTACACGTAGAGTTAAAATTTACAAAACGCCACTGATACTTCCTAAGGAAATCATCCACTCCTCTTAAAATGTTCTTATGGCAGCAAGTGCCGACAGGAGTAGGAATAAATTTACGAGTCTTATTCAGCAACAAATACGTACTGTTACTGACACTGAACGACTTAGATGTACACAAAAAATTATCCCTCAAAAAAGTGGAAGCATCAAAGCCAGCAAAGTCTACACTGCTGTCCCTACGACTAGCAGAAGAACTTATAAAAAATCCTTGATGACTCGGAAAATGGTATCCCGCTCAACAGGGTCCCATTGACTGTCCTTCACAGAAAAGTCTTTGGGAAGTGGAATAACTTCACAGCCAACGGGTGTCTATTTGTAGATCCACTCAAGAAACTCGAGGTAGTCCTTCTTAATTGAGTCCTCCGACTTAATGGGAACGCAATGAGGAAAGACCAACAGGCGAGCATTTGGAAATAGACGCTTTGCATTCGACATAATACCACGGAGAGTCACAAAGTTTGTGCTGGGCTTATTCTTTTCATCTAGAGAAGACAAACACAAGACGAACTCCTTAACATTCTCGTGGACTTCGCGTTCGGACTGCAGGTACTGTTTAAAATAACTCAAACGCCCCTTAGAGGTGGAAAAGACCGAACAGTCAACGATGTTCAGTTCCCTAAACTTGGAGTCACCCAAAATGATACGTGACTTGGAGGCATCAAACGACTTATCACAAACTTCTGTTGTGCTGAAGGAATTCAAATCAACCAATGTCGTCTGGACCAAAGGGCTGGAGAACGACTGGTCTAAGTCAACCTGAGAAGATGTAGGACCAGATTTCAAAAAGGAGATGCCCGAATCGCCAATATCAGAAGCCGCAGGAACCTGAACTTCCGAAAAGGCCTCACCAATCAGAAGGTCCCCAGTTCCAACAGAAACATCCACAACAGGCGCAAGAGCCTCGCGGGAAGAGGAAGCACCATTTGAACTAGGAACTGTCTGAGTACCACGCTCGTACACCTCCCGCACGGTCACCGAGGAAGAATCAGTTTCCGCAGAGCAGAAAGCGCCAAAGGTGGGTTGGTCCGCCGCAGTAGGACACTCCGGTGCCACGCAATCGTTCAGGAGTTGGTTGTCGTCGATCAACAAAAAGGCCGCATCCAGGGTGGAATCATTGAGCTTCTTTCCCAGTTGGGTACGGGCCCACCTCGTAACAAGTTGCAATGACTTCTGCAACATTTCCGAAGGCATGGCATTGTTTGAGATAAAATCCAGTGCCTCAGAAAGAAGGGACGAATAATGCCCCAACAAAGCATTGTGAACTGCGGAACACCAATCTCTCGAAATAGACTCCATTTGGGCCCGAAAATAGTCATTGCCAAAGGCAGGATTAACGCTGCTACACAAAATATCCGTCTTACGTGTAAGGGAAGGTGGGAAGCCCTTCTGCAGGAACGAATGGTGGTGAATGCACTTGACAATGATGAAGTGCTGCTTGGTAACAGGAAAAAGGTCACTTGGAATCTTGTGAGGGCGAGGAACATTCGGCTGATGGTGTCCCCTCCTTTGAAAACCACGGTGACCACCTTGACGAGAATGACCATGACGATGTGGAGGAACATGGCGAGGAGGAACTTGACGATCCCTCGCATGACGGCCATCGCCCCTCGAAGGATTTGGGCGGAACTCTGGGTTACGGTAATGATTAGAACCATAGAATATGCGCGTCATATTGTCGGGTGCGCAATCGAGACAGTGGGAGGGAGAGTGAGAGATCAGAAGACCCCGTGATCCTAACTCCGACAAATGTAGACGCACACACCCCACGGATCGGCAAAAGGAAAACAGCGATTTGTGGAAGACCGGTTTCGCTCTATTGGCTTTATCAATTCCACTTAACACTGTAATCGATGAGAAAAGGTCGTCACACAGAAGTCAGACGTACCTAAGCATGCAACTCAGAACATGCAACACAAAACATGCAACTCAAAGATTGAACGCAGAGCATGCAAAAACATATAATGCGATCTCAAATACTGCATGGGAGAAGGTAAATCAAAAAGCATGCAAAAACAGTCAACATGCAAAGTAAACGCATGTAAATAAGAATAATACTGTCATGGAAAATTCAAACGCATAAAGCCTGCTAGCACAACATAAAACTAAGAATGATATGTGCTCTACAAGATTAATAAGTTAAATAAAGACAAAATAAAGTAAGATATTAAAGGTGCACATACACAGACTCAACGGTTAGCAGTAAGAAGCCTCTTGAGATTCTTATGCATACGAAAAGAAGGACAAATATCAACGTTTAGTTCCTTCCGACACACTTGCACCACACGTTTACTACATTCACTAATAGGTAGGACTAAGTGGATCTTATCAAGTCTGTTAAGCTCCAAATTAAGGCCATGAGGGGCAAGAGTATAAAGGCGCTTGATCCACTTATTCTCATGTAGAAGTCTCTTATTGTCATGAGGGCAGTGCTCCAAAGCAGTGAACGAAAAGTCAGAAATGTCACACGTACGAGAAAAGTGTTGAGCAACGGTAGATGAAGACAAACATTTGATACTGCTAAGGTGTTGAGAAATCCGCTTCGACAATGTACAAGAGGTCTGTCCTACGCAGCCGACATTACACTTTTTACAAGTTATAAAGTAAATAACATTGCGGGTCTGACAGGTAAGTCTATGAACAATTAAAAAAGAGTTATTATTTACAGGATTATGTACAGAGGAGGTGTGGAGACTGTATTTACATATTTTACAAGGGCACGGGAAAAACCCAGTGCTCCAATCATCAGGCGACTGACCTGTTAAACTTAAAACTTGGCGAAAAGCCTTGCGGATAGCGGTACGGGTGTAGCCTTGCTGTTCCCAGCGCGGTTGAACGATACACTTCGTCTCCTTAAAATCTTTATAACTTGAACTCCGCATAGACCAACGATACATTTGACCAAATAAGATTGACTTAAAAACACTATGAGGATGAAATGAAGTAGGTGACAAAATGCTATGAGTGTCAGTTGGTTTAAAACCTACTTTATACAGAATACTAACTATTATGGCCTTTATACAATAGGAGATCTAAAAATCTGATCTCAGTAATACTGTAGGCAAGTTCAACCTTAATACTGTCATAAATACTATTTACATATGTACAAAAAGTTAACAAAGTGGACTCATCAGAGTTCCAGATGAAAAAAACATCGTCTATGTACCTCATCCAGGCGATAGGCTTATGATCAAACTTAAAAATATGATCTTCCCATTCTGACAAGAAAATGTTGGCATATGAAGGGCCAAAAGCACAACCCATTGCCGTACCCTGCACTTGTAAAAAACTCTCATCACGAAAAGAAAAGTTATTGGACGTGAGAATAATGCGAAGCATAGTAAGCAGTGTCAAATCCGGTCTCCTTGAGTCCGGAAACTTAAGGAAAGCACGACTTACAGCAGAAATGCCGGCTTCTGTCGGGATGTTGGTGTACAGCGAAGCAACATCTAAGGTTGCCAAGAACGAGTTGTCACTAATCTGTAAAGTCTTCAAAATGCTTATAACATGCAGCGAGTCTCTAACATAACTTTTCACAGAGTGCGCAAGAGGAGCCAAAAAGTACTCAAGTAGAGTTGCGCAAGTACGGGAAACACTAGCCGTGTCAGACACAATAGGGCGGCCTGGAGGCATACAAGAAAAAGTCCATGACGACTTATGAACCTTCGGAAGCAAATAAAATTTTCTAGGCCGCACAGGAAGGGAAGGCTCAAGGGCTAACACTTCACGACGTGTAAGAAAATTCCTACTAAATAGAGTTGACAAGAGTGTCACAAGCCGCTTACGAACATGTGGATCGATGACCCGATCCAAAGGCTTGTAAAAAGTCTCATCACATAACTGTCTAAAGGCCTCGGCTTCGTAATGATCATTTGGAACAATGATCCAACCACTGCCCTTGTCCATGGTTGACACAACTACCGAGTCATCACATCTCAAGCGGTCAAGCTCAACGCGCTCTTCCCTGGACAGGTTATCAACTGGAAAGCAGTTGCGACAGTGCCCAAGTAACGACACTACATGACGACGAACATCAGTATAGGAGGCACGGATCGAAGCAGGAATCAAATCCTCAGGAGGGTACCGGTTCGTACAATAGGTAAAACGATGGTTACACGTAGAGTTAAAATTTACAAAACGCCACTGATACTTCCTAAGGAAATCATCCACTCCTCTTAAAATGTTCTTATGGCAGCAAGTGCCGACAGGAGTAGGAATAAATTTACGAGTCTTATTCAGCAACAAATACGTACTGTTACTGACACTGAACGACTTAGATGTACACAAAAAATTATCCCTCAAAAAAGTGGAAGCATCAAAGCCAGCAAAGTCTACACTGCTGTCCCTACGACTAGCAGAAGAACTTATAAAAAATCCTTGATGACTCGGAAAATGGTATCCCGCTCAACAGGGTCCCATTGACTGTCCTTCACAGAAAAGTCTTTGGGAAGTGGAATAACTTCACAGCCAACGGGTGTCTTTTTGTAGATCCACTCAAGAAACTCGAGGTAGTCCTTCTTAATTGAGTCCTCCGACTTAATGGGAACGCAATGAGGAAAGACCAACAGGCGAGCATTTGGAAATAGACGCTTTGCATTCGACATAATACCACGGAGAGTCATAAAGTTTGTGCTGGGCTTATTCTTTTCATCTAGAGAAGACAAACACAAGACGAACTCCTTAACATTCTCGTGGACTTCGCGTTCGGACTGCAGGTACTGTTTAAAATAACTCAAACGCCAGTAGTAAGAAAACGGCGAACACTCGACCGGCGCCCCCCCTCTGGAACGACAGAGTGTCGTGGTCGGCCGCCGTGGTGCTTCGAGTCTGACCCCCCCTCTGGAACGACAGAGTGTCGTGGTGTGCCGGCCAAGTGGGTCCGACGGGTTCGCTGACGTCCCCCCCTCTGGAACGACAGAGTGTCATGGTGGACTTGGGCGACCGCCAGGTTTTTTCTTGAGGCTATAGTGTGTGATGTTTTTCGTGCAATCTGATGAATGTTGGGTTGAAAATGGGCTGTTTCGAGTAGAAGCAGTGCTCGGATGTGAAAACGGAGGCCAGATTCGGATTCAGCGTGAAATTCTGCATCGGTATGGTGAGTTTCAAGTCAATCGGAGAGAAAAATTTTCGCTGACGTCCCCCCCCCCGGCACCGACCTTCCAACTTTGCTTCCAGTGGACGGATTTTGTCGTGCAATAGCTCGTTTGAAAGCTAAGAGTGAGACAAATTCACTGAAAGAAACGGCTTGTTCATATCTACCTTCGTTTAGATGTGAGACGCCATCTAAGATTTTGGGACATTGGCGAAAAACGACAGAGTTAGAATTTTGGACGTTTTGGGCTGTAGCTTCAAAACGAAGCATCGGAGAGGAAAACGGATTTCAGATTTGGAATCAGCATGAAATTCTCTATCAACATGGTGAGTTTCAAGTCAATCGGCGACAAAAAATTTTCAACATTTTTCGAAAAACGACAGAGTTAGAATTTGGGACGTTTTGGTCTGTAGCGCCAAAACGAAGCATCGGATGGGAAAACGGAGGCCAGATTCGGATTCAGCGTGAAATTCTGCATCGGTATGGTGAATTTGAAAGCAATAGGAGAGAAAAAATTTTCGCTGACGTCCCCCCCCTCTTATGGATTGCATATTCACAGGGTATATAAGAACGGGATCGTGAGAGGAATTTCACTAAGTTGAGAAACTGACTACAGGTAAGTCGTTTCTCTTGAGTTCCGATATCGGACTTCTGACTTTCCATGGCTGATATCAGCTAAGGTGTCAGACTTATAGGTTAGTCAGTATAGCATGACTGACCATTTGATGATAGTAGGCCGAAATCTTCAAACGGCTATAACTTTGCTTCTACAAGTCCTTTAGACTTGATTCAAAAAACATTCGACAGTGTTTGCTATGCTGTGGGTGACAGACTACTTATAAACGTTTTATGAGTAGTACTAAAATACTGAAAAATTTAAATTCATATTTAATGATAATAATTAAAGTTTTTGAATAAAAAGCAGTCGTTTATGAGTCTCTGTGACTTGGGTCGTTTCCTCTTGTAAATAACTCCACCGGTTTTCATGTCAAAACTGGGGCCCGGATACCAACACAGTGATATGACGCACGCTCTGTCCGATCGAGGTTGGATTTGTGGGTCGAGGCCTTGGAGCTGGGATAAGATCCCCTCTGAGTAATGCCTGTAACGGATTCAAGAGCTTAACACCCAAACGGTTGCTGGCTTGCTATCAAATGTTTTGTAACTTAGTCTTTCAATGCATATCAGCAAGTAGTATCCTATAAACACTTGCTATCAAATTTTACTCTATCTTTACAGAATTATCATGACAAAACCGGGTAACGCCAAGATGTTGGTTGGCAAGTGCAGTTGTGGCTAGATTGCCAGAGGTAGTGAGCTGAAGAAGCATTTAAAAGAAAAAGAGGGGACGATGGGCCATGAGAGGAAAGTGATGTTGAGGTTGTGTGTGTCTTGTCGGAAATGAGTGATGGGGGATGAGAAGGAATTCATCAAGGCGCATTTACAGTGTGAGAGTGGGAACATCGGAGAGAAGGGGTTCAAGACGTGGTTTGAGGGAGAGTTGTTGGAAAGGGAAGAGGTGAGAAAGGCGGTGGCAACGATTCAGGACGTGATTGGGGAGAAAGTGGTGAGGAATGCGAGTGAGGGGAGTTCGAGTGATGGGAGTTCGAGTGAGGAAGTTGAGTTGAGAGCGAAAATGAAGAAGAAGGATGATGTTGATTTGGATGCGGTGATGGAAGTTTTGTTTGGGGATAGAGCGGATTTGAAGGAAGAGTGGGAGGGGAAGGAAGTGGCTAAGCCGATGGCAGCGTCATCGCCACGGCAGCAAGAGGCGTATGATACGGAGGTATTTGTGAGGATGAAGGATCGTGTGATGGCTTTGGAAAGTAATAATAGAAAAGTTTTGAAGGAGAATGAAGAGCTGAAGGCGAAGGTTGAGGGGTATAGGGCAACGAGGGAAGAGTTGGAGAGCTTGAGAAAGAAGGAGAAGGAATGGATGGCGGAAAGGAGCGAGTTTATGAGGAAGGCAGGTTTGGTGGAGAGTTTGCAGGCGAGTGTGTCGAGGAAGGATGAAGAGATAGAGCGGATGCGAAGCGTGGTGAAGGAGACGGAGGAGGTGAAGGCTATTAATAAGAGGTTGTCGGGTGAAGTGGAGCGATTGCATGAGCGTTTGAAGTGTCGAAAAAGGAGAGTATATGAGGTTCATCTTCCCCTCTTTGAGAATAACATATGTGATGTCCCCACAATCTCCAGCGATTTGAACGAAGCGCAGTTGTGTTACGAGGGGGATGGAGTTCGCTGCCTCCACATGACGATGAATATCAATGGAGAGCTTGATGACTTCGTAATCAGAAAAGTTAGAAAGAAGGTTCCCAGTAAGTCTATTCAACATAATTATTTTTTGTAGCTCATCTAATCTCCTATTATTTTCCTTTCAGAGTGTTTGCAGTAGTAGTGTCGGTGGACGGAGAACGACCCACGGGCTCTTTTAAGGGCCAACCTTCTAATGCAGCTAAAGCGGTCCCAAGCCCGCCACATATCCTCGGATATGGAATGCAGAGGGGAACAAAAATGATGAATAGAATGAAATGGGAGGACATTCATGCGCCACACGCAACCCATCACAGACGTCTCTCTTTGCTAGTGAACAAGCTCTTGTCAGTGTCGTACAAAGGTTTTACTGCAGCACAGGTTGATCTATAGTTAGAAAGTTTATTCATGACGTTTATTCATGAGTCTAGTCAGAAAGTATATCATGGTTTGTACAAAAGTTTTACTGGAACACAGGTTGATGTATAGTTAGAAAAGTTTGATCATGACGTTTATTCATATGTCTAGTCAGAAAGTTTTATCAGAAAGTTATATCATGGTTTGCAAAAGTTTTACTACCACACAGGTTGATGTATAGTTAGAAAAGTTTGATCATGACGTTTATTCATAAGTCTAGTCAGAAACTTCATCATGGTTTGCAAAAGTTTTACTACCACACAGGTTGATGTATAGTTAGAAAGTTTGATCATCGAAGATTTATTCGCAAGTCTAGTCAGAAAGTGTATCATGGTTTGCAAAAGCAAAGTTTAGTATAGTCAAATATTTTTACTGTAACACAGGTTGATGTATAGTTAGTCAAGTTTGATCATGATGTTTTATGAAACACAAATGTCATGAAATGCAAGCGTTAGTGTAGTCAAATAAATTACCTCGACGCACGTTTGTGAAAATAAAGTTTGATCATTGACGTACGACTGACCGAACTCACCACAGCACTAGAAAGTTTTATCGAAAAGGTTTTACTGCATAGTGTAGATTGTCTTGTAACTTACTTTCACAGTGTTAGAAAGTTTTATTGGAGACAGTTGTCAAATGTTTCCCTACTAGAAAATTCAAACTACATGACTGTTAGATTACATTCATCAGGTTTACTAAAAGCAATTTTCTACTGCAATGAGAGTTTAGAATGTTATATGAAAACAGTGTTCACCACAGCACTAGAAAGTTTAGCACAACACAAGTGTCATGAAAAAATACTTTATTTGGTCTTTGATTTAACATCATTCAAACCCACTTTACTAATAGCAATGACAATATGCTTTATTTTATTCAGAAGCAAATGATCACCGTAATCATGAAAGTTGTCTATCCGAGAAATAATCTTCCGCAGATGTCGTGTATAAAACTCAGAAGCATCAGTAACATATTCTTGTCCGTAGGAACGAAGTTGAAAATCAACACTTTCCGCTACTTCACCTTCTGGAAAATGAGTGTAATTGACATATGCAATTAAGCGAGCCTTAATGAGACTGTCTTTGAAATAAGATATCAACTCCGTAAATATTTTTCGTGTGTAGTCTAAACATGCTTCCAATTCTGTCTCCTCCCTTTGAAACTCAAGGATGTAATCTTGTATTAAGCCTCCGAAGCTCTCTTGATGAAAACAAATCGAGCAATCATCATGTTTCAATGTATTGACTTCAGGTGCCATGGTTGAGTCTATTGCTAAACAACATTTTTGCCTAACACGATTTCAATAACGCGTTACAAATGTGCGTGCGCACATCGGGAACTCTAGCTCGTCTGTGATTGGACGAGAGGTCTCATCCATTTACCGCTTAGGAAAATCTTATAAAAGGCAGTGCACCAGCTCTGTTCTTCACATTTATCTTTCACAAGGTGAGTGTCGGTGAGCTCCTGCTATCAGGTTGTTTTGACTTGCTATCAAGTTGAATAGTCTCTTGCTATCACATCTTCTGCTCATAAAACATATCATCGCTGTAATACCTCCTTTGCTCGAGCGTTCCTTCGGGACGGCGGGTACTGCCGTAGAGGGATTGCGTTGCACGGGTTGTTCGTCGTTTGTTAGACCGAAACCTCTGAGCCGTTGCTCATGTTGGGCGTTCGACATCATACTCAACGTGACGCTTTCTCTCGCCAGGTCAGAGTACTTCAGCCATTCGACAAAGGTTAGTCTTTATGATATGGAGTAGAGTGAAATGTAACTCATTAGATGTCACTTCAATGATTGTTCCCAAACGTTGACTAGGCAAATGAAACGATTCTCATCTTTCCTTTACAGTGATTGAAGTCTTACTTATCTACCATTGATCATCTGCAATCGACTATCTACCATGGAATTGACAAAAATTGAGAACTACCGCATTGCTGTCGAGATGGAAAAGGCTACCATCGAGCAATGTAAGTATTTGTATCAAGGTTGACTCTATTACTAACATCATTAGGGTAGACATCCTCATTAAAATCAAGAGCCCCTCCCTTATTTTGTTCATGTTTAAACCGAATCCAAATTTAGCTCTGCTTATCTTTGCTGTCATTTTTTTTCAGTGCATGAATGCATTCGTAATGGGGAACCCGTCCCCCAAGGAGCAATCGGGGAAGCCTATGAGCGGCTCGGAAAGTGTAAGTATCTTTAACATCTCATGTTTATAATGTTTCAGATCCACTGCATCATCCTTGTCTCATTATCTTATCTCTCTTTCCTCTCTACAGATATGGCGAAGAAGAAGAAGTGGGAGGAAGCCGCGAGGCGGAGATTCGAAGCTGAATTTCCGGCCCTACCTTCCCACTCATCTACCTCCACCCAAGCTGCGACCCCTCTCTTGGGCATCGTTATCGCCCCACCTCCACCGCCACCAGCTCCGGTACCTGCGCCAGTCCCTGCTCCTCGCCATCACGTCCCTCCGACACCGAAGCCCAGGACCCTTCCACCCTCGGCTCGTGTCCCTCTCCTGTATCCTCCGCGTCCATCCTTGCTGCCGGAGTTACAGTCTTTAGATGGTAAGTAACCGTGATTGGGAAATAGGGGGATAAGACTTCAAACTTGAAATGTTGATCATGTTACTAATCTCTTCTCTCTTTTTCTCAACAGATCTGGCGGCCTACCTCCTGGACGGTGACGTTCCCTCCCGTCCCATCGTCATCCCAGCATCACCACCACCACCTGCAGCGGCCGACCTCCCTCTCCTCTCCGTCAAGTCGGTAGAGAGATTGTTGGAGCAGGAGGAGTTGGAGATAGTCGGAGAGGAGAAGGAGATGGAAGTCGAAAAGAAGGAGGACTTTCAATGCCAGCGGTGTGATAGGGTCTTCGCCTCAGCCTACAGTTTAAGACGCCACACCGCTGGCCATGCCTGCAGGGGAGGAAAGCGCCGACCGATCCCTCAACGGCCCAAGTGTGAAGGTTGTGAACGCACGTTCTACAACAGCGCCAACTTGCGAGTCCACATCGAAGGCGGTTCCTGTGGCAGTGTGAGGCAACCACCGACAACAACAGGTAGGAAGCATCCTTCATCGCACGTCGGCTTTTCCTGTTCTTCGTGTCAGAAGACCTTTCCTACAGAGTTTGTTCTTTCTTCGCACACACTCTGTCACACTCATCCCACTGAGCTTTACACTGACAACAACGTCACTCTAAGGCTGAGCACGTTTTCCCTTGAGAGGCTCGTTCGCGATTATGAGTTAGAAAGCTCTGAAGCTGTGCAGGACATTCATCCTTTCTTGATGAATCATATAGGCTTAATTTATCAAATGTTGGCGAGTTTAGATAGATTTTTACTTATGGGCATGTTCTATCTCACTGCTCGTTTCAATAAGGTAGACAGTAGCACGGGAGAAGTAGAGTCCACTGTGACCATTAGGATGGCTTCCTGTGCTGCTGATCTCATAAGTGATGTAAACGAGTGGGTAGAGAGACAGGCGACCTATCTCGTCAGCAATTTAAATAAATTTAATGAAAGAGACAGCGGACTGGTTTTTGATGGGATAGAGAAAGTAGACATCAAAATAAATCTTTTAGAAAATTTACAAGGGAGTGGTTGTTTCACCCTCCCCAAAGCACTGGCTGACAAAAAGGCTGTCGTCAATGTAGAATGTCAGTCCCAGTGTTTCAAGTATGCCGTCCTCTCCATTCTTCACTATAATGATATAGATAGGGATCGTCAAAGAGTCACCAAGTATCGTGAATGGGAGGATGAGCTTAAGTTTGACGGGTTAGATGTCAACACATTAGATTTTAAAGGCATCGCCCAATTTGAAAAACTGAATAACATTAAGATTGTCATCCATCTCTGGGAAAAAGGTCTGAAGGGTGTTAGGTATAACAACCGCCAAAGTAACTTCGACCGGGTTGTCAATCTCCTCCTAGTCTATAGCGACAACCACCAAGAATGGCATTATTGTGGCATTCCCAAAATTTCAAAGTTGTATCACCACCAGCAAAGTTATGATAACAAACATTATTACTGTGATCGCTGCACACGACGCTTTAGGTCAAAACCATTTTTTGATCAGCATTACGAGTGGTGCTCTCGGGGTAAACTTCAAATGGAAGTCATGCCCAAAGATAAATTTTATAGGTATGAGGAAAACGGCAATGAGCTCAGTCCCATATGTACCATCTATGCGGACATTGAATGTTATATTGAACAAGAAGACCTAAGTCTTGAGACAGCAGCCATTGCCTGCTATGAAGTTTGGCATCCATATTACAGGAATCAAAATAAGATGCATGTGTGGCAAGGCGAGGAAAGCGTTGAAAACTTCAACTTTTTAGATAGGAAAGCCCGTTTTCATCACCGCTATGAAATGGAGCTAACTAGGAAACCCATGTGCTTCACAGAAGCCGATAAAATCAAATTTGATAAGACCACGGAATGTCCCCGCTGCTGTTCATCCTTTGATGATCAGCAACATAAGAAAGTGAGGGACCATTGCCATCTCAGTGGTAAATTTAGGTCTGCCTTATGCAGTAAATGCAATATGAAACTTAGGCTCAAACGGCGAACGCTCCCCGTCATCTTTCAGAACTTTAAATGTTATGATGCTCACATCATCATTCGCCATGGATTCGGTAAAATGAAATCCTGGTCATCCAAAGTGATTGCACAAAGTAAGGAAAAATATATGTGCATCACTGCTAAAGTCCAAGTCGATAAGACGAAGGAGGGGAAGCCTGTCTTCTATGACATAAAGTTTCTAGACAGTTTCCAGTTTATGTCTTCTTCCTTAGCCGCGTTGGCTAATAATTTAGAAACACTTCCCCTCACTCAACATTTAAAGAAAGACTATCCCAACATAAGTGATAGTCTGATACGGCGGAAAGGGGTGTTTCCTTATAGTTATTTTAGTTCAATGGATACATTGAAAGAAACATCCCTTCCGTCCATCGATCAATTTAAAAATGATTTGACGGGTGAGGACTGTTCGCTGGATGATTATAGGCATGCAGAGCAAACATGGTTAGAATTTAGGTTTCGCACGTTTGGTGACTACATGCTTGCCTACTTAAAATTAGACGTCTATCTGTTGGCTGACGTGTTTGAGACTTTTAGGAAAGTCACATTAGAACATGACGCCTTAGACCCCGTTCATTTTGTTAGTCTGCCGGGTCTGTCCTATCAGTCAGCCTTCAAGATGACGAAAGAGAGCATTCATTTACTGCAAGATGCAGAAATGTATACGTTGTTTGAACGTGGTATTAGGGGTGGCTTGACATTTGTTAACAAACATGTTGTCAACAGCACCCAAGACATAGGATCGACCACGCATTTAATGTACGTAGACCAAAATGATTTGTTTGGGAGTGCATTATCAAAGCCTTTGCCACAGTCTGACTTCCAATGGGTAGAGCCCCATGACTTTGAACACTTCTCCAATCCAGCACACATCATGGCACTGGGAGATGAGGCCGACATAGGTTATTTATTTGAAGTCGACCTCATCTATCCAGACTGTATTAAGAATAGGACCGTTGATTTTCCTCTCGAACCCGAATCTGGCATAGTTAGTCCAGATATGTTCTCTCCCTTTATGGAAGAACACAATAAGCAGTATGAGGCGGAAAATGACTTACACTATAAAGCCACTAGGAAGTTGTTGCTCACCCAATTGAACAAGCAGCATTACATCGTGCACTATTCCATCCTCAAATTCTATCTAGGTATGGGCATGCAACTTGATAAAGTCCATCGCGCTATCCAGTTTAGGCAGAAGCCCTTTCTAAAACCGTATATAGAATTTAATAGCAAGAAACGGGCTGAATCCAAGAATCCTTTCGAAAAGGACTTCTTTAAATTTAAGAATAATGCCCTCTTTGGTAAAACCATGGAGGATGTAAGAAAGCGCATGGACTATCGCATCGTAACTGATCCGGAAACGAGTATCAAGTTATGTCGCTCGCCGTTGTTTTGCCACCATGATGTCATTTCCGAAGACATCACTGGTTTTGAAATGTTAAAATCTAAAGTAGAACTTTGTAAGCCCATTTATGTCGGTCAAGCTGTCTTGGATCACTCCAAGTTAGAAATGTATAAGTTATTTTACCACACTTTCAAGACATGTCCACTTCTCCAACGTGTGGAATTAGTAGGAGGTGATACAGACAGCTTCTTCCTAGCTTTGACAACCACGAGCCAAGTCAAGCAGGAAGACATTTTAAAATATTTAGCACCCAAGTTTGATAGTTCCAACTATCCCACTGACCATCCGCTTTACTCTACCTCAAATAAAGCGAAGCTTGGCTGCTTCAAGGATGAGTGTGCCGGCAAACAGATAGAGGAGATGATCTTGCTTCGCCCCAAGATGTACTCCATGAAGCTAAAATCCTCAGAGCTTTCTATAAAACGGGCGAAAGGCATCTCGAAGTCAATCGTTAGAAAAATGACACATAGTTACTATCAAGATGCCTTAGATTCTCTTAAAATTAAAAAAGTAGAAATGACCATTTTAAAATCACAGTCGCATCAAGTCAGAACAACGATGTTTAGGAAACGAGGTCTCTCAGCTTGGGAAGACAAGCGATTCTGGATGAGTCCAAATCACTCATTACCGTACGGCCATCCAGACACTCATCTACCTCCACCCAAGAGACAGAAACTTTCTCCTCCTCCGTCCGGCGATGTCTGATGATGAATACTTCCTCTCTGTTGTGGTTGATGTTTTGCTTTTTCGCTCCATGGCGTTTTCTATGGGGTGTTGTGAGTGAGTGCCTTGTAACATGCGTCCAAATCCTGATCACTTCAAATCATGACTTACATATCAACTGGTTTTCCTGACGTTGTTTTCTCCCTGCATATCAGTGACTTTGTTTTCTCCGGTGATGTGATCCATAAAAACTTTGTTTTCTGCTACCATCAGTATTAACTATGTGCAGTGCTATGAAAATCTGTTGTGATGATGAATAACATATCATGTACAGACTGTGTCGTTTTTCTTTTGACATAAAGATGGAATTTTCACTCATTAGAGAGAAGTAAAAATTTTAATCATTTTGTAAGATGGGTAGGGTTAGAAATAAAGTTGTTGATTGTAAGTTAGAAATAAAGTTATACCCATGTCGCTGTTTGTAAGATAGGTGAAATATAAAATGAAGTCAGAATCACTTCACTGTTTGTAAAGTTAGAAATAAAGTTGACGTTTGTAAAGTTAGAAATAAAGTTGATGAATGTAGAGTTTGAATTAATGTTAGAATCATCTCACTGTTTACAAGATAGGTAAAGTATAAAATAAGTTATAACCATATCACTGTTTGTAAGATAGAAGAAATATAAATGAAGTTAGAATCACTTCACTGTTTGTAAAGTTAGAAATAAAGTTATACCCATGTCGCTGTTTGTAAGATAGGTGAAATATAAAATGAAGTCAAAACCATGTTAGAGTTTGTAAGTTATCATCCTCACCAACGAATGTAACATCATGACAATTTCTTCGACTTAGGAAACATCAACCACTTTGCTGACTCATGTCTATAAATAGCTCTGACTCATGAAGGCGCCAGTCAGATAGATAAGAATCTAATCAGTCTTGTTCAACCTTTTCGGCGACACGTGTGTGGGCGTGTCATTCAACATCGATGGCGCCTCACGTCAGACAGCGTGACCTTTTCACCGACAAGTGTGTGTGTGGACATCATTTCATGTCTATAAATAGCGCTGACCCATCATAAAGCGAAGAACCTTGTTGATGACCTTTTCACCGACAAGAGTGTGGGCGATAGTTCATTGCGATGACTCATTCAAAACACATCATGTGATTAACACGATTCTATTAACTGTGACTCATACAGATAACGCATTAAAGATTTAACAATGTCAGCTACTTTACTGATATCACGTAAACCAGTCATGATACAATGTCCGTTGTGAAACACTGCAATATGTACAGGATGCCACTTCCGAATCAGAGCAGCAGGAAAGAGTTCAGTTTCATAAAATATACAATGATTACTGGTTTTAATGTTGGCAAGATTCACTAACATCTTCAATTGAACAGACACTACTATATTCTTCAATGTCAGGGGACTGAGGCGAAGATGAGGCATGAGTGTTCGCATTTTCTTGACGACTTCGTAGCACATGGACTGCATCACGAAATGAGAAAGGTTTCCTAGGACTTGGATTTTGCCGCAACGAAAGATTTGAAGATTTTGACCGTTGCTCATGCGAATGACCACATTTGCGGACGACCGCGATGATAGACTAAATCGGGAAGATGGGTATGCAACTGTTCTAAATCGATGTCTCTTCTGAGATTCATTTCGCGCATAGCGTTGATGATGCGGATGGAGAGCATGACTCACAAATGACATGAGGGTTGAGTGAACTTCCCTTTTATACTTTTCCCATGAGGGTTTTGGAATCACAATGTAGCAGTGATCATTATGTAGAATCATCTCTTGAATGCGAATAAATACAATGCCGTCTCCTACGTTAATGATACGACAAGAGTGGGATAGGATTGCGCGATGTAACCTTTGTAGATGAGAGCGTTCTAGAGTTATCTGAAGTTGACGTTTCGTATCATGAAATGTAACACACTGACTTTTCCATGATACATGGAGCCATGCTGATAATTTCCACATGATTAAAACCTGAGTGAAGAAGGGTATGCCTAAGAAAGAAGGAGAGAGTCATGTTTATGTGTGGCATGGTGAGTGTACATTTTCTTTCTTGATACGGTGGCCGTTAGGCCGTGGTCTCATAAAGACCGATGGTGCGTTCTCAGTGTGTGGAGAGTGTTACTGTAGTTGATCATCATCATCAACATGGACATCATTTTTTAAGGTGATGGAGACAAGATAGGGATTCAACGTAAACAACCTTGCGTCCCTGCGCGGACCCATGTAGATGGTTTGAATTTTAATTTCGAAGGAGTAGAATCCTTTTCCCAAAATGGGGAGTGGTTTGCAATTGAGTAAGTCGAATTCGCTGCCCTCCTTTTCATGGATGATGAGACAGTGTCTATCCATATGCACATACATGTATCGTCTTTCCATGATGGGAACTTGTGGCCGCTTCCCATTGTGTCGAACAATTTCTTTGGGAATGGTGAGATTTTCTTTCAGGAATGTTTCGAGAGTATTGAATTGTAACCGTGTCCAATAGTCTAACGGCACACACACGGCCAGTCCATACTTTGTTGACATAATTTTTAGATAATCTATCCGTTGACTTGGAGTTTTTATGGCTACGGCTTCTCCATGATGAGTTATCTTTTGATTGAAAGCATTTTTACCCGATGCTAAAGTAAGGGAGTTCAGTGTACCCAGTGCGAGAGCAGAAGAGTTGATGGCTTCGAGCAACTGCATGGTTAGCGCAAGGACGGAAATGAGTGCCATGCGCTCAGTCGTCTGTTTTATAGGCAGACCTAGCTCCAATCACATGCGTTTCCCTTTTCTCGTTTTCCCTGTCTTTGTCATGTGACAAAGAGGTATCGCACGTGAATTTTTGACTGCGTGGGTGGAAACCTTCCCTCTTACAAAGTCGTTCTAGTCCTCACAAAGACTTGAGTGACACGCCCCTTCTAGCGAACAAAGACGCATTCATTTATCTAACAAAGAGCCCGATAGTAATGCACAAAGCGCAATGACTCATGTTGCTCTATACACCATTACAAAATACTCAGTGAAAAGAAAACTTTATTGCATCTACACAATGTGTCGACGATCAAACAAAGTCGTGGATGTAAACACACTCAGTTGAATCATGATATATTTAACAACGTATGCACTTCCTTCCATCGTCTCTTCCATTTTCTCCATAATTTTCTCCGCCTGTGGTGCATGAGATAGGTCACTAAGAGTAATCCATTCTGAGCAATAGAATTCAAAACGAAGTGGCTTTTGCAAATCTTTCAACTCAATATAAGCAATGAGTCTACCCTTCACATCTTCAGGTTGTAAACTCTCTATTAATCTTTTGAAGAGAGGAAGACTTTCAGTTGCTGCCACGTTCATATCATTCATCTCTACTTTAAATGTAAGTTTCCAAGCTTGTAAAAATCCATCGAATCCTTGTTTATCAAGAGTCAAATGACACATGTGGTTACTTAAGGTACGATGCGCCATCATAAACGATGTAACTATAGACTTCACATTGCTTGAATGACTTCCACTATGAATAAAACAGAAATAACAATCATGTTCCACTGTAAGTTTATTCAACACCAGACAAAATTCACAAGTACAGAATACACTTCATGAAAAGATCATCACTCATTCACAGGGAGTAAAAACATGTTTTACATAGACCCATGCTGTTGACAATAATATAGATACAGTTTATAAACGTCATAGAGACTACAATGCCAGCGTGAAGAGAGTTTTGCAATGTAGGTAGCTTTATTTCTAGTATTACAATGAGATGGTGGTCTGCAAAGGTGATGCCTCTCACCGAAACATATTGCCATGTCAAAAATCATTTCATCTGTAAACTTCTTTTGATCACAATGCATATGATGGTCTTGTCTTACACGATCTACCCAACATGGTAAATATAAATTATCAATGTGCAACTGAAGTGTTGTTGCTTCCCGTTCAGAATCATTTCCTAATATTTTAACAATATGAAAACCTGACAGCCACCGTTTGAAATCACTTATCAAATACGTTTCATTTACAAATCCAATATGAATCAAAATAGAAGGATCAAGTCCATGCACATGACGTCGTGACCATTCGTCTTTGTGTGGAGGACAGTAGGCAAATCTATGATAAACACTAACAACAGTTTGATCACTTTCTCTCATTGCAATAGCACTCAATTCCTGCATGGGTGTCCCCTCACTGTCTATGAAGATGACAACCTACAATATCAAAAAGACTTCATTACAAAATAATACATTGAGCAGGAACTTTACAAGGATGTCTGTCCTTTACATAACAAAAGATACATACAACATGATGACAATGTTTTATTTGAACATAACGCGCAAGACCGCGTTTTCCACATTCACTACATACTAACTGATTACAATACTTAAGATTTCTCTTTGGTGGTAGCACCATCTTTCTTTGATGCGCGACGACGTTTAGGTTTAGTGACAGGTTCTTGACACTCTTTGACACAAGAATCAATGACTTTCTCAATGTGATCAAGTCCTGTTAAATCAGGTTGATGATGAATTTGAGCAATGCGCAAATTGAGAGAAATCAAATTACCGTCAGATTGATGAGGTCCCACATAAACAGCAGGTACCTCAATATGAAATGAATAAAAGCCAGCACCTAGGGATGACAATTCTGTTTCAACTGACTGTTCAACTGTCACCCCTGAAGTGACTTTACAATACTTGCTTTGTAAAATATAGCAGCGAGTGCCGCGATACAATGGTTTATAATAAGAAGTTTTCTTTTCTGGCCACAACTGTAATATTTCAGTAGGAATAAGAGCCTTTTGCCTCACAACATCTTCTAAAATGTCAAGCTGCTGTCGCAACCAATTATCAATAGGGATACTCAAGTTTTGACCGCAACGATTTACTTGCGTATCCACTTTTGGTAAGTATACCGCCGGCGTTTGAAGATAGAGTCGAACACCGTTGTAGCGCACTTGTTGTTTGTAGGTAGGATAGCCGTGAATTACCTTTTCAATTTTCGGATTCCACAGCTCGAGATGTTGAGGATTCAGTGATGCAGCAGTTGGAGTAGGATTCATGGCCATGGCAGTCTGTAACGAAAGAATACCACTAAGTACATTCATGATCATCAGAGAAAAGAAAATTGTTAGCTTAGCAGTGACATATGAGGTGGCCCTTAAGAGGACCTTTTGGAGCGTTCACAGGATTTAAAGCTTTTCACCAAAGTCTAAGTCTTCGTCATCGTCCAGTAAATTAAATGTCTTGGGCTTAGGACCCGAATTAAGTTTCAATTCCCTAAAAGACTTAAACGTAAAGCGTCTACGTGGTGGAGGCGGTGGTGGCGATGGTTCAACAAAATAAGCTTGTACAATCATCGGCCACACACTCTCCTGCGTCTCTCTTCTAAAATGCTGGTAAGGTTTAGGCCACACCATCATGACACTCACTTGTAAATTTGCAAACAGGATTGATCAGACAAAGTTGAGAGGGGAGAATGGCTTCAGCAAGTCACACATGCTTTCCAAGTCAAGATAATGAAATGAAGAGAAAATGGGGAGACGTCTGCTTTTATAATCTCCTGCGAATCCACATTTGACACTATGTGAGCCAATCAGAGACCTCCGTTTCTCCACTGACTTCGTTGCGGCAGGGAAAAGGAGGCACGCGGACGACTGACTCATGAATGCTTTTCCCAAATCTTGTAGTCGAATCTAGTTTAACACATTGAGTTGAATATGAATGTGTTTTATGCGACATAAGCGCAAGTTGGATCCATGCTCATGAAATGAATCTAGTCGAGATACAATTTTTGCCATGTGTCGCTGATAGAAATCTTTGGGATCATGTATCGTCTCTGCAGAATAGGATGCAAAATGAAACACTACACGTTCACCTGCATGTTCATCAGTCACTTTCTCAAATTCAATCTCTGAAACTAATCGTCCTTTCACATCTTTATTCATCAAACTGTCCATGAGCTGTTGGAAAACGAAGTAACCTTTAGCGATAGCAAATTCTAAGTCTGCCTTTTCATGATGAAAGGAGATGATGTAGTCCCTAATCACAGCACGAAGACTTTGTCGATGAAAACGTAGTGAACAAAATTCATTCGTAAACTTTACTGCTTCTGTCATCTTTCTTCCTTTCACTTCGGAGACATAGCATGAATGACATACAGGTGTAACATGACACGCTGATGCAAAATCTGGTCTCTGTTTTCCCGTCCGAGGCTTGCTTCACCCGCTAGAGCGATTTTCATAGACATTCTAACTCTGTCGTTTTTTCGTCAATGTCCCAAAATTTCAATAACATCTCACCTCTATACGAAGGCAGATACGAACAAGCCATGTTTTCCACTGAATTTGTCTCACTCCCAGCTTTCAAACGAGCTATTGCACGACTTTCTACGATGTCTACAACCAAAGTTGGAAGTTTGGCAGGGGGGGGGGGTCAGAACTTTTTCTCTCCGATTGAGTTGGGAAGAAGTTCCTAGACCCAACTTTGATTAAAACGTCCGATTTTGCACTCCATTTTCCCATCCGAGGTCTCCTTCTGCCCGAAAAACGACTTTTCTCTTCCTAAAACCTCCAACACCTGCCTTTTCCAACTCTGACGGTTTCCTGCCATTTTCCTCCCTAAACCCAAGAAAATTAGTCCAAACTGAGCTTTCCACTGCTTTTTTCTCACTCTTAGCTTTCAAATGAGCTATTGCACGACTTTCTACGATGTCTACAACCAAAGTTGGAAGTTTGGCAGGGGGGGTCAGAACTTTTTCTTTCCGATGTTGCTAGAAGCATCCTTCCTAACCCAAAATTGGCCATAAATTCCGAATTTGCACTCCATTTTCCCATCCGAGGTCTCCTTCTGCCCGAAAAACGACTTTCCCATCCCAAAACCTCCAACACCTGCCTTTTCCGACTCTGATGTTTTCTTGCCATTTTCCTCTCTAAACCCAGGAAAAGTGGGCCAAACTGAGCTTTCCACTGCTTTTTTCTCACTCTCAGCTTTCAAATGAGCTATTGCACGACTTTCTACCATCTGTAGAACCAAAGTTGGAAGTTTGGCAGGAGGGGGGGGGGGTCAGAACTTTTTCTCTCCAATTGAGTTGGGAAGAAGTTCCTAGACCCAACTTTGACCAAAAACGTCCGAATTTGCACTCCATTTTCCCATCCGAGGTCTCCTTCTGCCCGAAAAACGACTTTTCTCATCCCAGAACCTCCAAACCTGCCTTTTCCAACTCTGACGGTTTCAAAGATTCCACCCCTTGCCTCACAAGAAAACTCCTCCTTCCATCCAGAGGGGGGGACCCGTTTCTTCCTCTCGGACCCATTCCTCCCAACACATCCTTGGCCAACTCCCTTCCTTCCAGAGGGGGGGGCTGAGTCGGCATTTCACATTTTGCGCGTGAATTTGCCATGGGGTTACTACTCTTACTGCAATCTTATTTTTCGACTTCATTTGATTAAGAAATGTAAAATTTGAAATTTAGTCTGCAGGGCCCTCAATTTAACTAATCATCTCTCTACAAGTTAAATAGGTAGCACTAAAAGGGATAGTCAAGAATTAAAACAAGAAACAGAATCGCTTAAAGTTTCTTAGAACCTTCGGCATTTGTGGTGCATGAACTTTGATTATAAGATAATTTTGATGAGGTTACATATGTATTTATCATGTGACAAGATACTTTACTCTTCATAACTAATCTTGACAACAATTTTGAGAGGCCTCTACCTACATAGATAGATCTTAAATGAAAATGAAACTAAAGATGATACCAGAAAAGGAAATTGCACTCGGATCATTCACCCTTGCAGCATGTGGGTCAGGTGGGTCAAAGATGTGGTGGGTCGTGGGTCACATATGCCGTGGGTCAGGTGGTTCATGGGTCAAGTTTCGTTGACCCACTTCCAACTCTGTACTGGATGAATCCACATCTAGATCTACAGTTCAGTAGCTGCTCATCGACGGTGACACTGCTGTGAGGTCGATATTATTTTCAGCAATTTGAAATAAAGCGATCCCAAATGACTCGTATCGGTGAAAATCGGTCAATTAGCTGACGGCGTTGTCTTCGATTATTCTTATCGTCAAAACGTAAAAACCTCATGATCTTCTGGAAGCGACTCCTACTCATAGTTTCCCTAAACAGAGCCCGCCCAGTTTCCTCGCTCCAGAGGCCAGAATCTGGCTCATTACGCCCTTTAGTTACTCCACGAGCCACACATAGAATGATGAAAGCTTTCAATTCGCTGAAATCAAGGTTGAAGCTAATTTGTCCATGCGAGGCAGCTTCGGCATTAGTGTACTTTACTATTTCATCAAGATTTCTGGAGTCTATATGCTCAATAAAAATGTCACTGATATGTGTCGGATCTTTGCAAAATATATTGTGTGGGACCACCTTCATGCCGAATTATATTTTCTGAAGCAGTTCTCGTCGCTGGGTTGAGTAGAGGTGCGTCATACCAATAAGTTCCGTTTCTTGACACCACGTAATTTGCTGCAGCAGGATTGGCTGACTCATCAACGTCCACAACAAGCTGGTCATCAATGTCCGAGGTTGTAGCCGCTTCTTGTTCAATTATATCAATTTCCTCGTCGTCTGTAAATTCATCATGGTCCGCTACTACATCAGAGATATCAGATTGTATTTCATAATCACTATGATCAGAATTGTCAGAACCTCCGTTGCATAGTTCTTGTAGTCGTGCAAGAGCTTGCTCGGCGGTCAGTCGACGATTAGGCATGACTGCATTATGATGAAATACCTACCCACTAACATTTAATATTCGCGTCTTGTACGATGACTAATCAATTTGCATCGCATACTGTGCGCGTGTCAAATCAGACACTTGCTCCTCGCTTCTGACCGTGATCGAGTTAACTTCCCTTTTACGAGTATGAACAGCGTTTTGAAGGCACTGTTATGAAGTGGAGCACGCTCACACACAATACGAGTGAAAGCATCCAAACCGGATGAAAAATCCATTTGCATTGTATGCTGTACTCGTGATGAGTCAGGCATTAACTTCCCTTTTTTCGAGTATGAAAAGCGTTCTGGAAGCAATGTTAAGCAATGCTCACACACAATACGAGTGAAAGCGTCACAACCAAATATGTCGTTAATTTGATTATTGTTTTATTCGTGTCACCGGTCAATTGACCGGCTTGGTAGTTTTAGGTAAATGTCGTCTTTACAACTGTATTATAAACGGTAAAAATCAGACTTTCATTTGTTTTTATACATATTGGTAAGTTAGGAAGGTACAATGAAATAAAACTCCATAAATATTGATTTCATTATACAGCAGTAAAAGATAACTAATCTACCGGTCAATTGACCGGCTCAGGAGTTCTGGTGTAAATGTATATAAGGCCTAGAAACATGTGGCAATGCCAAGAATTACTCATCAATGTCTTCATAATTTCAATTACAAAAGTAATTCGTTACCAAGATTTTCTCAATGTTTTCCAATGTGAGTAGCTGCAGGGAATGACGCGGTTAACCGGTTAACCGGTTAACCGGTTAGAAAACTCTTAACCGGTTAAAAAGTCTTTAACCGGTTAACCGCGGTTAAAAAAATGTTCAAAGAGGATGTTAAATCAATATTTTATAGTAAGAATTAAGCATGTAACCGACGTCCACTTGTCACGAGTCTATCCTTCCGGTTTTCTATGGACGATAATGAATTTCTCACTGATATGTCTCTTCACATTCGAGCAACATTTCTGGATCCTCGATTTAAATCACTCGACTTCTTGCCTCAAGATATGAAGAAGAAAGTAAAACTAAGCATTTGGGAACAAGCGGATTCCTCCGAACCGAAGTGCCCGCCAACTAAAGCATGTGAGAAACGAAGTCGATTATCATTGCTTTTGGAAAGTACTCCTTTAATAAATGTCAAACAGACAAATTTGCAAGAAATGCAGAATTACGAGATGTGCGTTACTGACCTAGATAGATGTTGATCCATTGGAATGGTGGAAAATACATGGGTTATCTTTTCCAAAACTTCAAAAACTTGCCAAGCAGTATCTTACCGTTCAAGCTACATCTTCAAGCAGTGAACGTTTGTTTTCAGCGTTTGGTAATATCTTTGACAAGAAACGAATGCGTCTTCAAAAGAAAACCGCAAGTGCCATATTATTTTTACACTACAATTCTTAACTCATTGTTGAAATTATTCACCGAACTTACATGGAAATCAGTGTATGGTAGATACCATGCGGCATGTGTAATTCCTTTTTATTCGATGACGTAGTTTTATTCATCAGAATTTATAGATATTGACCGAAACTTGTTTTTTTGTGCGAGTGATATAGTATAGAGCAGAGAAAAAATAGTACCAACAAACTACAGTGATAAGATACTGAATACTATATTGTGCAACTTGATTATCTTACATAGGCTATGTCTTGTCTGAAGCAATTTCTGTGGGCACTAATTTAGACCTGCGGATTTCTTGCTCTATAGGGCCTACTAGCAATAAGAAAACGTGCCTATAAAATCTTGTGAAAGTGTCAATGAAATAGCTTGCATTTTTAGTTACAATTTTTAATAGGTTGATTAACCGCGGTTAATTTTTTCTTAACCGATTAACCGGTTAATTAACCGCGGTTAATTATTTCTTAACCGGTTAACCGGTTAATTTATAAGATTAACCGCGTCATTCCCTGAGTAGCTGAGTTAATCAAATGGCACGTTTTGTCTTAATGACAATATTTAGGTGTTTGTATACAAAATATCCGGAATTTAGGCAAAAAATTATTTATTTATTTTGGTTGATTCACCCTTGTCGCTGTCTATACTGATTAATTATTACATATTAGTGATCCAGTTCAATTTTGAATATACTTCTGCCTGTATCAGTAGTAAGTAAAACTCCACTTCTGGACCGCGCAAGATGGCCGCCGTCGCTGACTTCCCCCCCCCCTCTGGAACGGCAGAGTGTCGTGGTCGGCCGCCGTGGTGCTTTGGTTGTGACGTCCCCCCCCCCTCTGGCCGACCGTCGTATAGCGCGCGGTGATGTGGTGTCTAGGTTGGCGTGGTGTGCCGGCCATGTTGGTGTGGTGTGCCGGCCAGGTTGGGAGGGTGGACTGTCGTAGCTCACCTGAAAAAATCCTAAGTGTCAGAGTGGCTTTGTATGGGTAAAATTTTGAAAATTTTCCAAAGTGTGGAATTTCGACCTGGGACCGTCACCAAAACATTTTTCATCAAATTTCACTGACCCCCCTCCCCCCGACAGCAATCTTCTAACTTTGGTTCTAGTGAACGGATTTTGTCTTAAGGCTACTCGTTTGAAAGAGGAGAAAAAACTGCTCGACGACATTTTTTGTTGCGAGTCAATCGGACCAGCCGTTCAAAAGTTAGAGCGGTTACAAGATTTTAGGTCGGAGCTCGCTCACCTGAAAAAATCTTAAGTGTCAGAGTGGCTTTGTATGGGTAAAATTTTGAAAATTTTCCAAAGTGTGGAATTTCGACCTGGCACCGTCACCAAAACATTTTTCATCAAATTTCACTGACCCCCCCCCTCTGGACAGCTAGCTTCAATCTTGGCTTCTAGTGGACGGATTTTGTCGTGCAATAGCTCGTTTGAAAGCTAAGAGTGAGACAAATTCAGTGAAAGAAACGGCTTGTTCATATCTGTCTTTGTTCAAAAGTTAGAGCGGTTACAAGATTTTAGGTCGGAGCTCGCTCACCTGAAAAAATCCTAAGTGTCAGAGTGGCTTTGTATGGGTAAAATTTTGAAAATTTTCCAAAGTGTGGAATTTCGACCTGGGACCGTCACCAAAACATTTTTCATCAAATTCCTCTGAACGAGGGGGGAGGGGGGGTCCGTGAAATTTGATGAAAAATGTTTTGGTAAAGGTCCCAGGTCGAAATTCGGAAGTTTTAAATTTTTCAAAATTTTCACCACACTGGAGCTCTCACACTTAGGAATTTTTTCACTTGTGGCATGTTACATGGACATGTGCTGACGGACCAACTTCCCGTAGTCATATCAGAATGGTTCAGGTGTCATATGATAGAGCATGATGAGACGAATCGTTTGCAACAAACCGCGTGTCGCTACGATGAATACTTTCGGAGATAGAGCCATTTTAAGTTTTCTTCCGAGCATATATAAACCCCCGGCAACGCAAGTCTGATCACTTCATCGAAAGACGAGGTAAGCGACGGTCGTCGCTCTGAGCTCCCGATATCGGGTGTTTCAAAGGACTCTATCTTTTGAAGTAGGCAAGCTATCTTCTTACTTCAAAGTTTGTATGATAGAGTTTGATAGTGTCTTTACTACTGATAAAATTTTTTAAAAGTAGTATGAGTAGTAAAATGCGGAATTTTTTAAAAATTCTTAATTTTCAGTTTTTTCAAAGTTTTAACATATAGACTAAGGTTTTCAAGTATCCTGAGTTCAAATCTGCTATCAGATTTGAAATTTAACTAAGTCTAAGGCAGCTTTGAGGGGTTAGATCCCAGATACTGATCACTACCTTTGACTCGGCGTTCCTGTTACCACTTCGGGGCAGTGACAATGATGTCTTCAGCTGTAAAAAGCGGGTATCGGGGAAGATCTCTCACTTCCCTAGTGATCAGTACAAGGCCTTCGGGCTGTCGACGGCATCGACTGCCACTTACTACACTCTTTAGGAATATGTCTGTACTACATGATTCCAAACTTATACAAATTTCATTATCTTACAGCTAACGATAAATCAGGCATGGCAAACGATAAGAATCGCAAATATCATGTAAAAATGTGTGTGTGCGGTCGAATCAATCGCAGTGCGGACGCCAAGGCGCATGTGAAGAAGGCGGGCACCGGCCACATGATTATCTTGAATAGGGTTGCGTGTGTGAAGTGTAGAGTGCTGAAGGGTGATGAGGATGAGGCGCGTTTCTACAGAGTGCATGCTGACTGTAGTGGTGGTTTAGTGACTGACTTAAGATTTACGCAGTTGATTGTGGAAGAGAGGGAGCGAATGTTGGCGATCGAGCGAGAGGGTAAGGTTGAGAATGTTGTTGAGAATGTTGTTGAGAATGATGAGTTGGCGAGAGCGGTTGCGTCGTTGGAGGGTGAGATTGAGCGAAAGAGAGTGCTTGAGAGTGATGATGAGGATGATGTGGATTTAGATAGGGAGCGTGTGAGGAAGCGTGTGAGGAAGTTGAGCTCTTCGTCGTCGGAGGTGTCAAACATTGTCATCACCGACCCCCCGAAGAGCTCATCTTCCCCAAAAGTGAAGAGTGGTGGGATTCGTGTGCAGTCGGCGAGGTGGTTGAAGGATGAAGAGAAGAGGCATGTTTCGCAGCAGATGGCGCATGATTTGTTGATTAATAAGTATAAGAGTTTGAAGAAAGTGAAGGATGAAGTTGTGAAGGAGTTGGATGAGTTGAAAAAGAAGGAACTGAAGTCGAAGGAGGTAGCGGATGAAAATATTAGAATGAGGCGTAGTGTGACTGATTTGAAGAATCAGACGCGAGAGTTGGAAGAGAAGAATGATGAGTGTGAGAAGAGGGCGAGTGCTGCGGAGAGAAGAATGAGAGATGCAGAAGCGAAGTTTGAGGAGATGATGAAGGAAATGAGTGTGTTGAGAGCGAGGAATGTTGAGTTGGAGAGGACTGTGGCTCGGCGGGGTGATGAGAGGCAGGCGTATGAGAAGTTGGAGCGCATGAGGGATGAGTGGGAACGTGTGAATGAGGATCGTTTGTTTGAGTTTCACATCCCTATTCGGGATAATCATTTGGCCGGCGAAGTATTAGTAAATCAAAGCCTCGACGAATCAATAATTTGCTATAACGGCCATCCGACGAAAAAATGTTTGCATGCCAGCCTACGAATGCGCGGTCACTTACATAAATTCTCGATTCGGAAGCCCGCGAGACTGCCAAAGGATGGCTAACTTGGTAAGTGAAAAGTAAATAAGATAGTATATCCTATTCTAATACATATCATTTTCATTGCAGATCTTTGCCCGCCTTCACCACCCCATCAATTCACTCCCGAGAACGAACCATCGGCTCTCATAAGGGCCACCTAGGGGCAAGACATGATAGAACCTCCACGCGGTTTGCCCTGGGCAGTCTTCGGTCTGGCGAATACTATCATTAAGTTGAATCTGCTATCAGTCAACTTGAACGTTGCGTCGTGTTAGAGGGGTATATAAACCACTGCCTCTCATTTCATTTCATTTCAATCATGCAGACGCCGAACAGTCAAGTCAGCTCTCCTCGCGGACCGCAGTTAAGGCCGCGAAATTTATTTGAGGAGTTTGTCAGGCTAGAGGAGCAAGACAGAGTTTTTAATAATCTTGCTCGGATTGGCAATCCGATGACAGCAACTGCTGTCAATCCAACGGAATGGCGCTACATTCCACTTTTTAGCCACGTGCCAATTAGCGTGGAAGTCGACAGTGCTACCAAAGAGAGAGTCAAAGACTCTCTCAGCAGAATTGGTAGGGTGTAAGATGACGTTACTCCCGAGAATGAACCATCGGCTCTCTTAAGAGCCACCATGGGGCAAGACATGATAGAACCTCCACGCGGATTGCCCTGGGCAGTCTTCGGACTGGCGAATACTATCATTAAGTTGAATCTGCTATCAGTCAACTTGAACATTATGCAGTCGATTGCTATCCCTGAAGCATTCTGATTCGCTGTTGAGCAATTCATTGTTGAAAACCCTATATAAGCCAGAAGATTGTAGCACTTCTCATTCAATTTGAAGTCACGATGGAAGCGACATCTGCCGACAACATTCCCGTCTTCATCGATGAAGACAACGCTATTCCCGAGTTCGTCATCCTCGACGAGTGGGATGAAGAGGATGATAAGAAGGGGAAGATCGAAAAGATTGTTTGGACGGATGGGGTGTGGACTCCAAATACCACTCGCATCCGAAAGGTGCCAGATGCACCAGTACGACCTCGGCGGTATAGGATCTATGACAACCTAACCGTCATACCCATTGACTATTCCAGCCAATAGTCAAATTCACACCCCCCCCCCGAGAACGAACCATCGGCTCTCTTAAGGGCCACCATGAGGCAAGACATGATAGAACCTCCTCGCGGTTTGCCCTGGGCAGTCTTCGGACTGGCGAATACTATCATTAAGTTGAATCTGCTATCAGTCAACTTGAACGTTGCAAATGAAGTTCGGTGTAATACTTCCTTTCGACGGGCGTTCCTGTAAAGGGCGGCGGTGAAACCCGTAGCTATGTATACCGCAAGGGACATTCGGCAATGGTCAATCTTGTTTAACCTCTCTGCGTCATGTTTGCAAGTGATTGCCTCTGTCTCAACGTAGTATGCATTCGCGCCAGGGCGACATTTAGCCAACTGTCGAAGGTTGCCTTATAAACTTTCCATTGCATACGTTAGGAGAACCATGAGTTCTACCTGTCTCTATCAATGAGACGAATTGATGAATGGAATGAAATGGGAGGACACTCACGCGCCACACGCAACATAACACACTTCTCTCTTCCGTAGTCTAACAAGCTCTTTACACATGGATCGCAGTCGATTGCTATCCCTGTATCAGAAGTGTAAGCTATCTTAATTTTATTTGACACTATTTCATCTATCATCATCGTCCATATGAAATGTTTTAAGATTTACAAGTTAGACTAAGCGTGCTACTATTTCCAAATGAAAAAGTATACATGGTTAAATCATCCACTTAAGCCCATCCGTAGTCTAACAAGCTCTTTACACATGGATCGCAGTCGATTGCTATCCCTGTATCAGAAGTGTAAGCTATCTTAATTTATTTGACACTATTTCACCTACCATCATCGTCCATATGAAATGTTTTAAGATTTACAAGTTAGACTAAGCGTGCTACTATTTCCAAATGAAAATGTATACATGGTTAAATCATCCACTGAAGCCCCATTCAAGTAAGTCAGTATGAAAGCAAAGATAATACGAAATAAAAATTTATTATGGCATGTATTTCAAAAGGTCTTCATCGTCAATATCGTCCCAGAGTCTGGCTTCACATAGATAACAAAAACAGTTCAGTTGCTTTAATCGTTCTTCCACTGCGAGCCTCACTTTGTCAATATACTCCCACTCCTCCATAGTTCGTGGCTGGGAGTTAGGGGTGTACCACTCCCATAATTGGTGGAGGAATTTGGTGCTGGTGATCTCCATCACATCGTCAGTATCGTACTGGAGATACTTCCACCTCACGCCTGTTAAGTCGGGACACTCCTTCTCACATACACTCTCTTCGTTGTCCGCTGGTAATAACACCTTCTCTACCTTCGTTGGAGCGTTTGGTGTTGAGGATGGAGAAGAGAATTTTGTGTTTGGTGTTGTCGGAGGGCTTCTCATGTTGACTGTGAATAATAACTTTGAAATGTTTTCTAATTCTTAAGTATCAACAAGCAACCAATCAGAATGAACAGCCAATGAATGATGAATATGAAAGTATATATGTAAAGTGACATTCGTGTCATTTCACTCTGTCTTTGTGACATATAAGTGAAGTGTTCTCTGACGAATTCTATATTTGAGGCGTACAAGTAAACTGCTCTCTCGTGAAGTCTCTATCTTGTTGAAGTATCAACCTTAAACTCGATTTCGTTGAAATGGTAAGTTGAAAATTTCTTCACTCATCTCCGTCAAACGTGTGGTTAATAGCATCTTCCTCAATTTCAGCCATCAACTTCATCACCAACGCCCTCCCTTCTCGAGGAAAGTTTAGAGTCGTTGAGTCAAGGTAGGTTGTAACAATACACTGAGACTTGAACAGAGATGATAGAATGATTTATCTTTCAGGTGATGTGAGTTCCAGCTCAGGACTCTCGCGACAAGGCAACGAGTGATAATGTGCCGACTGCGGACATATGTTTACAAGGAAATACAGTCTCCTTCGACACATCAAACAACGTGTGTGTCAACGCAAAGCGGCGTCAATCTCCGGAGGTGAAGTTGATTCTGACGATGACATCTCCTTTCCTTGCGATTTGTGCCCTCTTTCTTTTGATAGTCACTTTCAGCGATCTTCGCACAGACTTCAACACACGCATGCAAATGATCACTACACCAACGGTACCTCTACCATCTCCCTCATTAATGTTTCACATAATAATTTAGTACGCGACTACTGCATGGAGTCCAATACTCAAATAGTAGATTTTCCTGAGTGGCTCCTTCAAAATTCTAACATTATCGAAGCGCTCTTCAACAATTTAGACAATTTTAGAATGAAGGCGCTCATCTACCTTAAACTAAAATATATTAAGATAGATTTTCAAACGTGTCAAGTGACGGAGAGAATACAGTTTCATGTTCCTTCCTCTTCCGCAACCGAAGTTGTAGATTGCGAGTCTTGGCTAAATTTTCACATTCAATGTTTAAAATCAAATGCAGATAAATTCAATCAACGCAACAGCGCTCTCATTTTTGATGGTGTGGACTCAGCCATATTCAAAATTTCACTATTAGAAAGTCATGCAGCTCGAGGTACATTTAAACTACCAAAAACGTTGTATAATAAGAAAGCTGTCATCAATGTCGATTGTAAATCACAGTGTTTCAAATATGCAGTCCTATCCATCCTTCACTATAATGATATCAACGCGAATCGAAATCATACCTATAGCTATAGACAGTGGGAGGATGAACTAGACTTTGAAGGTTGTGATAGTAACAACATGAAAATCAAAGATGTAGAAACGTTCGAAAAACATAATAAGATTAAAATTGTCGTTCACGTGTGGGAGAAGGGGTTGGAGGGTGCCCGCTATAATTCACGTTCAGCTTGTTATGAACGTGTAGTCAACCTCTTATTAGTAAAACAAGATGATAGCGAGGAATGGCACTACTGTGGTATTCCCAAAATCTCTCGCTTGTACACTCACTTGGGGCACTCTAAAAGAGGTGAACATTTTGTATGCGACCGCTGCATCCGCTCCTTTTGGAGTAAAGATAAATTTGAAACTCACTATGAATGGTGCAAGCGAGGTAAATTACAAATGGAACGCATGCCCAAAGATAAAATATTTTCACATAGGGAAAATGGTGACGAATTAAGTCCCCTGCGTGTCATTTACGCAGACATAGAATGCTACATTGATGATATCATCCACAAGCCAGCAGCCATATCCTGCTATGAAGTATGGCATGACCACTTTAGGAATAGACAAAACAAAATGCATACTTGGCAAGGTGAAGATTGCATTTCAAAATTTCTAGAATTTCTCGATGAAGCTGCTAAATTTCAACAATCACATGATTCTCAATTGCAGCGTAAGTCACTACATATGTCAGATGAAGACAAACAAAAATTTGAAAGTTGCACATCCTGTCCTAAATGTCATAAAACGTTTGATGACGATAAAATTAAGAAAGTGCGTGATCATGATCACATCACTGGTAAATTTAGAAACGCACTCTGCTCCAAATGTAACTTTGCACTTAGGTTGAGACGTCGTGTACTACCCGTCATTTTTCATAACTTTAAGGGCTATGACAGTCATATGCTCATAAAAGGAGGGTTGAGCCAGATGAAATCGTGGCAGTTTAATGTAATAGCACAAACGAGAGAAAAATTCATGGCAATGACAGCAAAAGTACCAGTAGATAAAACTAAAGAAAATAAGACAGTCTTCTTCGAAATAAAATTTTTAGATTCATTTCAATTCATGTCAGCGTCACTAGCTTCTCCCGTTCGAAATCTCAAGTTTCTTCCCCATAGTCAAACTTTGAAGAAACACTATCCAAACTTAACGGATGAAATAATCACTCGCAAAGGAGTCTTTCCTTATGCGTATTTTAGCTCAATGTCTAAACTAAATGAAACAACCCTTCCTTCCATTGACAAATTCAAAAACGATTTGACGGGTGAAGATTGTCCAGTAGAGGACTATGAACATGCTCAAGAGGCATGGTTAAAATTTGATTGTAAAACGTTTGGCGATTATATGATCGCTTACTTAGAATTAGATGTCATTTTGCTGGCTGATGTCTTTCAGGAATTTCGACGAGTGGCATTAGAAGAAGACAAATTAGATCCTATCCACTTTGTCAGTCTACCAGCCATGTCCTTTAAATCAGCCTTTAAAATGACTGGTGAGACCATTCATCTCTTACAAGACCCGGAGATGTATAATATATTTGAGCGCGGAATACGCGGTGGTCTCACATTTGTAAATAAACATCATATAAAATCTGAAACAGTAGGTGATGATCATATCCACCTAAAGTACTATGACCAAAATAATTTATATGGCAGTTCACTGTCTAAACCACTACCTCATTCCGAGTTTAGTTGGTTAAATCAAGATGAGCTTGAGTATTACTCCAACCCTTCAAACATACTGAAGATTCCAGATGAAGGTGATTGGGGATATTATTTTGAAGTGGATTTGATTTATCCAAATAGCATTAAAAATAAAACTGCTGATTTCCCACTCGCACCTGAATCTGGTAAAGTGACTGAAGATATGTTTTCACCATTCATGTCACAATTTCATAATAACTTAATAGAGTGTGGACAGCCAAGGTACAAACCATGCCGCAAACTTTTACTCACCCAATATGATAAGAAAAATTATCTCGTACACTTCTGCATATTAAAATTCTATTTAGAAATGGGCATGCTTCTAAAGTCAGTTCACCGCATTATCAAATTTAGACAGAAAGCCTTCCTCAAACCCTACATAGATAGTAACAGTCAAAAACGTGCACTAGCCCAAAATAATTTTGAAAAGGATTTTTATAAATATAAGAATAACAGTCTATTCGGAAAGACCATGGAGGATGTTAGAAAACGTATGAAATACAAACTAGTCGTTGATGAACAAAAATATCACAAATTGACCTCATCACCTCTTTTCATTGATAGAGACATCATTGATGAGGATCTTGTAGGTGTTAAAATGATAAAATAAGAAGTTGAGTTGTGCAAACCCATCTATATTGGGCAAGCCGTTTTAGATTATTCCAAGCTTGAAATGTATCAACTCTTCTACAAAATATTAGAACCATGCCCTCTCGTAAAAGAGGTTGGCTTGCTGGGTGGTGATACAGATAGTTTCTTTTTAGGAATTACCACTCAAAAAGATTTAAATTTTATTGAAGTAGGCAAGTCATTAGAAAAATATTTCGACACATCTAACTACAATCCCACTCATCCACTCTATTCCATACAGAATAAAGCCAAACTTGGTTGTTTTAAGGATGAAACAGCAGGAAAGGAAATAGATCAAATGATTCTCCTCCTTCCTAAAATGTATTCCATGAAATTAAAAGAATGTGCAGATAGTATTAAGCGTGCTAAAGGTATATCAAAATCCATTGTTCATAAAATGAAACATCGCTCCTATAAGAAGGCCTATAAAAATAAAAATATAACGTTTGTCAATATGACAATCTTAAAATCTCAAGTTCATACTGTGAAAACGTACACGTTCAAGAAACGAGCACTTTCAGCATGGGAGGATAAGAGGTGTTGGATAGGACATAACACATCTCTTCCACATGGACATCCTGACACAAACATACGTCCACCCAAAAGAATAAAACTCACGCTACCACATTCAGGAGATGTATTGACATAATCAACTTTAACTCAGTATTTTGATGTTGCTTTTTGTAGATATACATGGTTGTTTTATGTATCGCATGAGATCGTTTCTTCCTTGTGAATATATGCCTACAGTCAGCCCATTCCCCCTATATCTGTGAAAAGACTTTTTCATATACATATTTTTATTTCAATAAACATATCACAATGACTTCACTTTGTTTTCCGAAACACTAAAGTTACGAGGGATTTAGTATCTTTCACATGGATGCACTCTTGTAAACCATTGGTAATTTTGATAGCAATAGAGGGCATAGTTTGTTTGACGACGGGATGATAGAAAATAGATTGAAACATCCTCTCGACTATTCCATATGAAGCGTCTTTATCATGAATGAAATCACGTAAAATGTATTCTTTTTTCTCACCAACAGAAATAGGTAGAATCAAATCACTTTGAATGTAAAGGTGCTGTTCATGTTTATCAAGTGTCATTGGTGTTTCTATACCAATCGTATGCGCAGCAGCAAACACTGTTTGTAGCATTGAAAAACCAAAGAGTTTTTTCAAATTTTTACTCAATTGACATTGAATGCCATCACCCAGTTTCAGAACAACGCGTTGATTTTCAATTGAAGACGAAATGTGGTGTTTCTTTACATCATATTTACTTTTCATCACATGCTTCAACTTCTGTTGTATATAAGGATTTACTACATGAATGAAGCTTTCAACTGTATGATATAGACGCGGCATTATATTGATAGCAACTATAGATTCTTCGTAAGACTGGTAAATTTTCTTGATGCGATCGCCATAGATGTCCACCCACCATTCATCATTAACTGAATCAGCTTTAGTGTGATATTCATGAGAAGCATACACCATACCGCTTCCAATAATAGGTGTATAATGTCTTACAAAATGACGCAAGGTTGGAGAGAAATAAACTGTAAGTTTGTCATTATATTTCTGAATAACCAACTTATTTTTGTTCGCCATAATTTTCTCTCCATACTTCTTACCCACAGTCTCATTCCATCGTTTTACTAACTCAATAAGTGATAAAGGTTGAACACCACGCTTTTTCAAAATGATGCGTTCTTCGCATTCTACAACATCTTCATCAAATATTTTAAATCTATAATGAAATTTGTTGATTCGATTTGAATAAACTTTTTTAACATTTGCAGTAGCAATTTATGTTAGATGTAGTCCATGACCAAAACCAAGATGTGGATAGAATTCATTATCCAACCTCAGCGTAAGACCTTTAGTAAAAGAATGAAAGCGGAGGAACTGTCTCCCACTCCAATAATAGATAGTAAACTCATAAGCTTTCTGATTTTTATTCTTCATGATGGAAGTATTACCACTGTTGAATGCCTTAATAATTTTCTCATTCCCAAATGGTTCATAAGAATCTGATTTTATCTGAATCCATTCATAGTTCCACTTTCCATCTGATGTTAAATTGTATGGGAACTGAAATGCATTATTCATCGTTATTCCATCATGGGTGCGAGGAGTCAATATCATTTCTTCCAAATCATTCACATTCTGAATTTTGCTATCATAGCAAATACTAGAAACGCCAACCTCCCATTCACCTTCTAAATATAGTGGCCGATTTAATTCTACTCGATAGTCTGATGGTTTATTTTTGGGAAATTTATTCATAGAAGCATTACGCGGCAAGTAGATTAGAAACGAGTCCTTATTTTCACTTTCCATATTATTCACATTGGCAAAATATATTAGCATACTTTTGCATTAACTCTTCATTCGGAAATGGAGTGTGATACTTGTCACAGCATCTTTATGAAAAGGAATCAACGCACCAGCATCGTCATAAATGGCAATATCAATTTGTGGGATGTAGTTTGATTTCAGCTTTGTATAATGCACTTTCTTGAAAGTATGCTCAGATAAAATACTGCAGCTCTTTGGCTGGTATGGTATCATTGCTAGCAATGGAGCTTCAACATCTCCCACACGTACATCTTCACCAATAATGGAATATATCTGAAAATAGTTAATACGACGCGATAGCGACATGTCTGCGCTAGCTTTGGTTACAGTACCACTTTTAAAGATATTTTGATCAAAACCCAAAATGTCCATTAGAGTTTTATCCATAATTAGTTCAATACCTTTTCCACTTATAGTGAGAGACAAAGTACCTTCTTTTTCAGAAAATGAAATATGTTGCTCATTAATCACTTCATTTAAATAATCTACAACCAATTTAACCGAAGTAATAATGCGAGGCATCAACACTCTTGTTTCATGTAAGATACCACCTGAAGGCTCTACACACTTTCTGTATAAAGATACGGTCCATTCTGTATCAAATTGATTTGACCTTTCACATGGTAAATGTTGCATATCAGATTTTCCATGAACAGCTGCAGAACGATGTCGTAAGAACTGATGAAAATCTTTTGAACAAACTAATACTAGATCATCATCATTTAATTTGCTTATTGCAATATGATTAGATGATTTGATATAAGTCAATGTCGCCACTTGTTTACCATCAACTCGAAGGAGATAATTAAATTTCTTCAATAATGTTTCAGGAGTCATGTTTGTCTTTCTTGGCTTAATCACGATCTTCTTCACCAACGTCTTCTCATTTCTTGGAATAAGATCTACATAATAAGCTTCCTCTCGATATATTAACTGTTTATGACCACTTATGTGGTAATTAACGTTAAAATTATCATAGCTTGTTAAGGCGCTAGCGAGGTAACCTAAATCATTTCTTAAACTTGGACTTAAACCAACAATCCAATCTTTCTCAACTACATGATGTACATAATTATAATCATCATTGTGCGGAGTAAATTGGACAATATGTTTACTCGCTTTATTCAAGAAATCATATATAAACTTTTTACATGATAAGAGATCTTTCTTTGGCCACTGTGGAATGTATACTCGGCACCCCTTTTCACATTGATAAGCAGCTGTACGTCTCATATTAATAGTCATCACCTCATGATCAAAAGTATAGACACAGTTGCTATAAACAAGTTGAGTGACACCCACTTCCCAATTTCCATTTAGCTGTTGTACATGATCAATGGGAGTAGAAAAGAGTGCGGCTCGATTACTAGCAAATCTCTTTGTAGCCGCATTGCTAAGCAAAATATGATAAAACGACATTTTTATATTGCTGATCTGCGACTTTGCATAACATCATGAAGACTTGGATTTTGGACTCTCTACAATATATCAGAGTTGATCGTGATGGAAACGTACATTTCAAAAATTCTCATGGTCATACATCAAGAGGTATTACATTAACATGGCGACAATTTGTCAACCTCAATGATATCATGAGGGATTTGGAATATTTTGAAACATTAAGATTCATCTCCTTGGGTGATCAAGTTTGGCTTCAACATTACAGAAATGAAATTCAAATCTACCATTCTCATTCCGCAAACTGTTTCTCATTTCGCAAATACAATTGGGAGAAGTATAGAAGATACATACATCGCTCCATCATGACATTTATTCGTCGTGAGTTCATCGCCCTACTATGCAAATCTTAATCAGACATGACTACCACGCACCATGAGTTGGAAATTAGATTCCCTACAACGTATTGAAACGGATCATGATCGAAACGTCTATTTCAAAGATTCAACTGGAAATGTGAGAAGAGAGTTTGCTTTATCTTATCGTCATTTTCAATCTCTGCATCATATCATGAAGGACTTGAAATACTTCTATATGAAAAGACATTCACGTATTGGAAATCGCATCTGGTTGCGCGTCAACAATCGGCGAATTCAACTCTATCATTCCCAACTTCATACTAACTTCACATTTCATCAAGGTAGTTGGGAAAAGTATAAAAGGAAGGTACATCGCTCAATTTACTCATTCTTTCATCATGAAGCGCCATCGCTACACCATCGTCAACATTCTCCGTCGCTTCAGACTCTACACCAAAATCGATCTCACAACATTACACCAACAGCTTCCAAGCTGCAAGTATTACCCGGGCCGTCCTCAAATGTTAGTGGTGAAGATGAACAATTCACGGAATCTTCAACTCTTCCCAAATGGGACTGTACAGATTCTCGGCGCCCTTTCTCATTCATCGGCGCAGTCAATGCGCTTAGAGCTACAGAGACTACTACGTCGGATATGGAAGAGGGAGAGGTGTGTGATGTCGAATCTGAGTGTGGACAATATGGTGATCTCTACTCAATTGAGTGAAAGTGTTTCATTTTTGAAGATTCGTACCAGCAGTTACAATTTGTGTTATGAACCCGACCTTTTTCCTGCAGCTCTCATTAGTTGTTGGTTACCTGTGCATGTGGCAATCTTTCATAATAGTAAAGTGATCATTACTGGACTAAAATCTCATGTACAAGCAAATGTGATCCTAGACTATCTCATTGAGTATGTACGTACCCAGCGGATTGTAAAATAAAAAACAATTTTTCCAACATGATGTTTTTATTTCAAATCATGATAGAACTTACAAATCATTTTTTCAGCCACTGTTTGTTTCAACATCAAATTTTCCTGCTTCATCTCTATACCATCCCATGGCTTCCATATGACTTTTTTGTGCTTTTGGATGAAACTGTGATACATGATTGAAATATGATTTATAGGGATAATCGCTTTGACCACCTTCCACCTGCTGCTCTCCAATCGTTAGAGAAACATCGCGAAGTAATGTAGTCAATGGTAAATTGTTCAGTCCAACTTTATGTGCATCGTCAATAGCAGTTCCATCTGCTTGCTGAATTCTAAACCTCAAATCAAGCATCGCATAACTCAAATCTATGTAGTCATCACTACCACCAGGAATAACAAATTCAATGGGGCCAGCATTCTCAGCTGTTCGAGGATGATAATCTACAATACTTGAACTAAGAATATCTGTCTGTATGGCTTGTTGATCGAACAAACAAAAACCGGAAGTTTTACACTCCATGATTAGAAGTTATAGCAGCGTCGTCGTTTAGCGCCTGATGAATGATTAGAATCTCTACGACGTTTGCGTGAATGCCTTTTGACTGAAGATCGCACCTTACCAGCTCCGCGATGTTTCCTCCTTCCTTTATTCATTCGTTTAGGTGATTTCTTTCCTTGAGTAACACCAGCAATGGTCTGCTTCAATGTTTTTAAACCGCGTTCCTTCCCACGATTCAACAAACTGCTCTTAAAACTTCTACCTCTGGAAAGATCACTAGCAACATCACCAGCAAAGCCAACGGCATTACTTAAAACATTTCGTTTTAAAGATCTACCGACATTGGATATGAGAGGTGCTACAACAGATTTCAGTGCACCAAGTATGCTACCTCCACGTTGGCGGCGAGCGCCGATGTAAATTTGTCCTCCACCACTTACATAGGAGGGTCGTGAATAAAATGAGGCAGTTGGATTCATAGCTCAAACCCTAAACATTGTTAGTTACAACTTTGCATGAATCACTGTCGATCACTTAGATGAAAGATGTCGGCACGACGCATCCAAGAGTTCATACTTGAAGGATAACCAGTCCATTTAACAAGACACCATTCTTCACCTTGCCGTTTTTTACATCGAATGATTTTCTCTACCAAATATGTTTCACTTTCAGTGACTACCTCAATCTCATCGCGGTAAAAGCTACCCTCAATTTCTTCATTATCGTAATCTTTCAACTTGTAGGTGGTCGGAGAATCTTTTTGATTAATCCTTGATACTGTAAATACCTCCTCTGTCCAATTCGGAAGGTACCCTTTAGCAAAAACACTTCACTTTTGAGATACGAACTTTATCGCCAATTTTCACATCACTTTTCACATGAGTGCGTTTACGTTGGAATGATTCGCGCACTTTATCTACATTGTCAGCATTTACATCTACTGGTCTGAGTCCAATAGAACGATGGATAGAGTGATTGTAGGCATGGAGTGTATCTTGTAGAACCTTTGTCCAATTTTGTGTCAAGTTGGCAGTAAAATGTCGCCACAAGCGATTTTTTAATGTGCGATTAAAACGTTCAACGAGTGCAGCTTTATAAGCACTCTTTACACTAAACAACTCAATGTCATGCCTCTCAAATAATCTTGTCACATGCTGATTTTCAAACTCTTTTCCTTGATCACTCTGAATTCTTTTTGGAATGCGACCTTCTCGAAAAATTGTTTGGAATGCTTTTGCTACTCCTTTCCTGGGAGGAGCTGTTTTACGTTTTCCTTTTACCAGTTTTAGTGGCGATGTAGATCTACGTCGAGTTCTTCCTCTTGTTTGCTTAGTGAGTGTGGGAGGGGATGTAGCAGGTGACGTCTTAAACCAATTTGTTGGCATTTTCATCGTCTGAAGCATTGGAGCAGTAGCCACTGTTGAATCAAGTTCTTTCAATGTCTCATTATTCAAAGCAAATTTTGGTACATTATGCTTTTTCAATAGTTTAAGAAAGTATGACCAACCAGGTGGAACATAGCCCTGACGGCGCTTTCTACGTGTCGCAGACTGAATCAAGTCTTCATAACGTGAAGCGTCAATCACTTTATTTTCATCTGTAATGATTTCTCCTCTATCATTTACATTGAGATGGGGTTCAATACTGTTGAAAAGAGATATGGCATGTGCGCGAGATGCTAAAGGTGTAGCAGTCGATACAGAGTCACGCATCTTATTCTTCAAGTTTTTCAATTGCTCAACAGTTTCCGATTGTAATAATACAGCACGATGTGGATCTTTGATGTGAACATTTTGCTGATAATCTATTTCTTTCCTATACATTTGATTTGCAAGAGGTTGCTTTACTTGCTGCATGGCAGTCAATTGTACATGTTCATCCTGAGGAATAACAATCATGCGAGAATAAGAACTCATAGTTTGTAGATAATCATGGGAGTTTTCAAAATATCACTTCGAAATCTAAATTCTTCCGGACACTCTTGCGTAAAGTCAATGAATAAGTAACCGTATGGTTTTTCAGTAGCTGCTTGAAAAATTTCAATTAAGGCTTTTGATCCTCTGGGTGCAACTTGTCGCGCTAAAATTTCAAATTGACTTTTATCTCGCGGATTCTTGAAAATAGCATAATAGTGTGTATTCAGGTTTCGTGTACGAGCTTCTTTTCCATCAGGAAACAAATTTTGTGCGATATAGATGATAAAGCACCTTTTATGATGTGCTGCGCGAGTGAACATATCTGTAACATCTTTTGAATTCTTACTTTCTTTTAATAAATCATCCAATACAACAACATCATTAGACTGAAGTTTATCCACTGGAATAATTCCTTCATGTCGAATAAAGTTGCGACTTTGCAATTCCTGAAACAGGGACGGTTGATAAATACCATAACACCAAATCACTCGATTGATAGGTTCCTTAAAGAACTCCCTTCTTTTATCCAATAAATTCAGCGTGAAAACAGTTTTACCTGCATGAGATGGACCTGATACAGTCCGAACTTTATCACATTGAAGTCTGAAATCCATTATAATACTTTGAGATTCAACATTTGCATAATTAACGTCTAGAGCCAAAGATATTACCCAATACGTTGCCCACGATAGGAGCTAGCATCGGTAGTAACGCTGGAAGGAAACCGCCCTTTTGTGTTAGAGTTTTCCTCTTTCTTTGAAGGGTGACTTTAGGATTGGAGATGAAACGCAATTTTGTAGCATATCGCTTAAGTACCTTTCGTTGTTTTGGCGCTAATGTCTTCGTCCTCAACTTTCTGACATGAGAAATAATTTCACGAATGAATTTATCGTTGGCATGTCGTATAGCATTATATCGCTGATTTGCTTTCATTCGTCGGAGAGCTTGAATGGCTGAAGAAAACTTTGAAGACTTTTGACTTTTACGTTTCGCCATTTTCCGTGTTAGTCTTTGCTAAAACCTGTCTTTACCACATTTGCATAGGTACTAACTATTGCGACATAAGTGACACTCGAAATGAGCAATGTCACAGTGGTTACATTTGCAAAGTTGAATGCAATTACGTATGAAACAGCGTTGACAAAAAGCATGCTTACATCTCTTGAAGATGCGCTTTTCATTTCCATCCTTTCGCTTACATACATCACAACACATAGTTTCACCGTTACTGATGTCTATAGCAAGTCTTTTTGAAGATATGAATTTGCTAGCCTTTTCTAAATAATAGACGCATGTACAGAAGGAATATACTTCGAGAGTGAGCAGACATAGCTCGAAAACCAGTTGTGCTACAATCAAGTACCACTGCATTTTCAATTTTTCTTTATGGAAAGTTGAATGTGAATATCTGAAATCGCTTCAATCACTAGACTGCTACCATGATGGTTAAATGCGTTAAGACGTTCAGCAATTTTTATCATATGTCTTTTAAAAAATTCTTCGGGGTGATCTACCACTTCCATTGAATAAGAAGCAAAATGGAAAGAGCGACTTTCCACCTCTTCCTTTCCAAAATGACTAAACTTAATTTTCGCAACTAATCGCGCCATGACAATGCTATCAGAGAATGTATTCATTAACTCTAGAAATAGAGTGCTAGCATCATCGACCAATGCTTCGATGTCGGTCTCATCTTTATGAAAATTTATCACATAATCTTGAACAGCTCCTTTTAAACTTTGCCTATGAAAATGTAATGTTCCGCAGTCGTTTGAGAAAGACATGATTGCCCTTTATCTAACCCATCCATTGCATGAAAACAACAACTCTTCTCATAGTAACATTTATTGAATAATAGTGACAAGCATGCATTATAAATCAATGGTTTGAAAGAGATAAAATAGATACAGCTGGTAACTATCATACAGCGAGCAATGATAACCATACAGGACTTTGGCAGTGTTGAGGTAAGGAGGAAAGAAGCATTGGTTATGAACGTAGCTACTACAACGAACAGACAAAATAGGAACACACAAATCCTTAAAACGTTTCGTGACTTCATGATAATGTTGATTCACTCTACTATCCCAAGGCGGGAGCAAAATATCATCAATGATTAGATTGGGAAATACTTTCCTCTCCTTACCAGGATTATTACAAAAGATGCGTATAACATTGAAAGCAGCTAACCATCGTTTAAAGTCAATAAGAAGAGCACTCTCACAAGAAAAGCCATAGTCTTGCAAATATTTCAGATTAAGTCCATGAATGTGTTTTCTCGCCCATTGATCAACATTGGGATTGCAGTTGGCATGTTGATGATAGACACTAACAATCTGATATGTCCAACTGTTCATAGCAATAGCACTGAGCTCCTGTACAGGTTCACCCTCACAATCCATAAAAATGATGATAGAAGCCTAAAACGGAAATTTACACATCTAAGGAAACGTTCTATAACATATTACAAAATGAAGAATTACATCGATGCTTTTCACGACAAAATACACAAATGATATCATGGCAACGAAGAAGTAAAATGTATCTAATAAGACCACGTGTACGACACTCAAAGCACATAAGCGGATTGTCATAGGGTAGAGTTAGGAAAGGACTAGTAATTCTCCTTCTTTGATTTGCGTTTTGATGTAGCATTCTTCTCCGACTTGCGCTTCGTACCACTGCTGTTAAGGATTTGATCAATTATGTCGTCCACGTTGGGTGGTTTTGGAATATATAGGATGGATTCCATATGCATGGAGAGAGAGGCTATTTTATTATCCTTGTGTCGACCATAATACAGCCCATTTACTTTGAAAAGGATATCCCAAGTACCTTCTCCGAGCTCGTCGCATGTGATGGGTGTTGAATGATCTCCCTCCTTCTTATAGTAAGTGCACCAATATGATACCGGTAGGCAAATGTGATTACCATCCCAAATCTTTCTATAGGGAGTATCCTTGTCATCTCTCGCCTTCCACTCTTGAGCAAGAGGAGTAGGAATGTCCATATTTAATGTCACGTACTCCTCAATAATATCAAGTTGGTGGCGAATGTACGGACTCACGGGGATCAGTATGTAGTCCCCATACTGATTGTGCATTATCTTGACATCCGTGGAAGGGAGCATTCCCGTTTGGAGTACTACACCATGATCGTCATAACGCAAGACTTGTTTAAATTTACGCTGTAGCGGTGTAGGATTATGTACCTTGGTTGTTTCTTCCACTGGCCTCAGTTGTAGATGATCTGATCGTAGCGAACCTTGTAGATTCTGACCGCCATTTTGTCCTACTAGTGCAGCAGATGGAGTAGATGCCTGAAAATGGAAAAGATTGTATTAAGTTTACGTTCAAGGGAGGAGAGGGAGGAAAGTAGCGACTTACCATTTTAGTTGGATAATAGAACAGGGAACTAGAGAGAGAGAGAAAATGTGCGTCCGTCACTCGTGCGATTCAACGATGGAATGATTCTCACTGTGGAAGGCTCGCTATTTATATAGAAATGCTTGATTCTCATTGGATGAGGATCCTCATTGGACAATAACATCAAGCTGATTCCAAATCTGGTCTCCGTTTACCAATCCGAGCCTTCATTCGCCCGCTGGAGCTGTTTCTTGAGAAATTCTAACTCTGTCGTTTTTCGTCAATCTCCCAACATCTTAAATGGCGTGTCACATCTAAACGAAGACAGATATGAACAAGCCGTTTCTTTCACTGAATTTGTCTCACTCTTAGCTTTCAAACGAGCTATGGCACGACAAAATCCGTCCACTAGAAGCCAAGATTGAAGCTAGCTGTCCAGAGGAGGGGGGAGGTCAGTGAAATTTGATGAAAAATGTTTTGGTGACGGTCCCAGGTCGAAATTCCACACTTTGGAAAATTTTCAAAATTTTACCCATACAAAGCCACTCTAACACAGGAGTTTTTCAGGTGAGCTACGACAGTCCACCCTCCCAACCTGGCCGGCACACCACACCAACCTGGCCGGCACACCACGCCAACCTAGTCACCACATCACCGCGCGCTATACGACGGTCGGCCAGAGGGGGGGGGGACGTCAGAACCAAAGCACCACGGCGGCCGACCACGACACTCTGCCGTTCCAGAGGGGGGGGGACGTCAGCGACGGCGGCCATCTTGCGCGGTCCAGAAGTGGAGTTTTACTTACTACTTGTATCGATTGCATCCACGGGTTCGATTTCTATGTTGTAATGCCAAAAATCGCCAATCAGATTATGCATTGCTTTCTGTTTCTATTGTATTCTGGTATAAAAATTAGGAAAAGATGATCTGCGATCGCGAGATTGAGATCTTCCGGAATTTAAGAATCCTTAAGCTTGATTATTCCATCTCATTCAAAAAAATTGTCCGACTAGTGAATCATGAGGGAAGTTTTAGCCGGACTTATGTAGTGCTATATATTTACCACCAAGTGATGAATATTATGCAGAAATTCTTTTCAAGCATTCAATAGAATGAAATTGAGACATTTGATGTGCAAATATTATTACTATGCTTAAACAGAAAGCATTGCTGACAATCGTTGGAAACAATCGTCAATCGTTGTGTGTATGAAGTAAGGTGGTCCTTTCAACAATGCTTTAAACACTTCTACAGTTATTGCGTCAGCAACTGACTATCCGGACATGTGGAGTGTTGTATACGCATGCCTTCATTTCCTTCTTCCAATAGAAGCTTTGATCTTGACCTATACACAAAATAATTCTGTTAAATTATCAACACCACACTTGATCCTCGTACCTGAGAATGGCAAATGGTTTGTTAGGGCAAATGGCGCGCGGGGTGGAGATTTCTACCTCCCTTCAGACAGGTCTACTAGCCACGGTGGTGCTGGACATACGGTAACCGGAATCTTCTGGTTATATACAACTCAGACATTGACTGCAGTTATAGGAGCATCTGCGAACCGCTCATATGACAATAATATTGCGTTGTCGAATGATGGAATGATTTCTGCTGGGGGCGGTGGAGGAACATTCTTTTTTGAGGTATTGGAAACTGGACGCATTTTGTATTTAGCAGCTGGTGGAGGGGGAGGCGCCGCTTACCTTAGCAATGGGTCTAATGCAGTTGGTTTCGACGGAACTTCGACCGCTACATCAAGCTACTCAAGTGCGTAAGTTCTAAATTAATATCTTATGATCCCTAAATAAATGTCGATTTTACATTGCGCAGAACATCAATATTGTATACCCGAGACATTTGGACTTACACGCTGTAGCATGGCATGAAAAATTCTGAGTAAGAGAAATTGAGCATTTTTTCTGCGGTAGACGAGTAAAGCGGATGCTCACGGCTTTCAGATTTCAGCATTAACTTGAGGTCTGTATCAAATTATTATGTTAATAATGCATGTATATACGATTTAACACAGTTTGATTTCGCTTTATTTGCATAAGAAAATGGAAAACAATAATTGAAGGTGGTCAGATCTTGCGCTCACTCGCAGAATATTTCTTACTAGGTAAATTGTATGTACGACGCAACACAGTCCTCAATTAGTTGTTCAGAGAAGTCATTCACTGTAGGCGATTATACATGTGCATTAGGGATGTACTGAAACTCCGGCTCCAGGCACCGGATATCCCACTCCTATATCCAGTTCTGGATAGACTCAAAGCTTTAATGATCCGGCTCCTGACAAATATGATATTTTGCTGCTCCGGTTCCGGATTATATGGATGGAAATTTCAGCTGCGTTACATCTCTAATGTACATATATACAAACTTATATGTAGTTTAAATCATGGCAAACCTCTCTCATATAGTTCGTAATTTCATTTTGTCATCTGATTTGCTAATCGTGTTTTCATTGGCACCGTCATGCTGATTATATGCTCGTTAGCCTACTGCACCATTTTGCATTTCATAAGATAAATTGAGGATGACCAACTATAACAGGCAGGGTTGGTAAAAAACATGTTTTTTTAATTAAACAAACAAACATGTTTTTTATTGTAAACATGCTTTTTTCAACTTCGAGGAATTCATTATTAATTTTGCGTTTTTTAACGTCGGCAATATACTGATGACCACTTTATCTGATATTTAGCCTCCAATAGAGAATCGTATTACATGCTTGTCTTTTTAAATGCTTAATAAATCAATAATTATTTATTTAGAAACTTTCATTATAGCCTATATATAAAATGTGATGTAAAAAGATTGCTTTTACAATTTTAATTTTAGTTTCATATTCCATTCTGAATATTGGGAGTGTTAGACTAGTAGGCTATTATACCTAATCTGTATCATATAAAGAAAATCTGGTCGCTGGAGAGACGACGTCCCGTATAACGATGGTCTAGTAAATAGGACGCTAACTTTCGTGGTGTGAATGCATTCTGCATTGACAATGTCAAAAGTTGATTTCGTTTGTAGAGTACAGAACACAAACTTTCCTCATCTTAGAATTCATTCTGGGTGGCATTCAATAAGGATCTAATATCTAAGCAAGGATATTTATTGTACGTAGGATCGATGACGTATTGTATGTAGGATCAATGACACTATGATATTGTACAAACACCATTATCAAACAATTATCAATGACGATTGATGATTAAGTAAGGATCACAAGAATCAATAGTGCTGTTTCACATAGCTCCGGTAGTCGTCATAACTGACCATTTGAATGCAAATTATACATTGCACATGTGTATATAATTAAATTTTTCTACATATATTTAGTCATAACCTTGTCTTGTCTTTGAAGTCAATGTAAGTGTCATTTTAATGATTTCATGAAAGTCATGTAGCCTCAGTTAGTTGGCTGTAGCCTGTTTCATACTGCGCTAAAAATTTCTCTAAAATATTTATACAAAGACATTAATGTAAAGACAACAAATGCTATTAAGAGCTTGTTTTGTTTATCCTAAGCACCAAAAACAATTGGTGCTATACCTACAATAGTCGTTTCTTTACGCAGGCTAATTGTTTGGAGTATTTGTCCAACATGTGCTAAGAATGCATATACCATTAAGTGTAAAGTAACCGTGTAGCCGCGAGCAATTACATTTAAAGTGTCGTATATACACGCATACAATGTATACTATATATAGATTGTCGTGCAAGTTATTCAGGCATGCATGGTCGGATTTTTCTGTGTACAACTTGCACATGTACACAAGCAACAACACGCACATGGATCAATTATTGATCAATTATCAATGTAGGCCACGTCAAAATGGAATAATTAACTTATCTTTTTCATCATTATCAAGATTGACTTCTATTGAAATTCTTTTTCGAGCAGCTGAAGCATTTGTGTAGATGTTTAAATTGAGACTTCATTCTCGAAGCTTGTGCGACGATGGACTTCTCGAATCCATCGTACTTCATACAGTACGAATAACTCCTTTTTCGTTTCCCTTAGATAATGAAGTCCAAATGGGATCCCGATTTCGAGGCATCACTTTATAAATTACATGCAAACACGATGTAAAAAGCAGTGCACAAAAGCGACTAAACGAACTCGATGTTCAGTTCACAATCACACTGAGAACAGTGAAGGGATTTCAAGGTAAAAGGGCCAATCCCTAACTTCAAATCTAGTAAATGTCAATTACATTTCAAACTATTATCTAAAATTCATGTATTGCGCACAAAAAATAATAGCAATAAGGAAATTATGCAATCATAAAGAAGAATGCAATTAAACATCACATGTTTAAAATCACACATGTGCAATACACCGCAGGGGCAAAAAAACTAATTCATAATTTTCCTAGAAAAATGTTCTCTCGTGTTTTAAACATGTATTTCCTATGTTTTAAACATGATGAAAACGCATGTTTAAAACATGTTTTTTATTATTTGTTTCAAAACTGCCAACCTTGATAGCAGGAATGGGACAACTGCATCACTTGGTCTACGGAGAAAAATTGCCTCTGAATATTTAAAAATGCAGAATTTTAGCCTACATATTATCATGCTTGCTGAGTAGGTATACATACATACACACCAGGTTTGTTAGTGGCACGGAGATTTCCGTCCCGTTCCTATCCCATTCTCACTAAAAAGATGCTGCAAGCCCCATGGGATTTCCATCCTATTCCACAAAGTGAATATTATGGTACCGGTTGCTGATGCTTCGAATGATGCCGTTTACCTCAAGAGGAAGAACTTACAGTTTTATGGGGTAACTTTATACTGCACTTGGTCAAAGTCGAGAACAGAAAGTGTTGCGTCAGTGGTTCAAGCTGTAACTTTCTTCCTTGCTTGTCGAGTGCATCCCTGGCTTGTTGGTGGGAATAATCCATCCCGTTCCCATTCCTATGTCATTGAAAAATACTGAAAACCCAATGGATTTCCATCTTATCCCATAAAGTGAATATATTTGAATCCTTCAGCTTCAGCTTTTCATACAAGGTTTTCATAAATAGCACATGTATATCGTTTTTGTCATGAAATCTTTTTTATGCTTTTCAATTTGCTCTATGTATCATTTCTTCTGGTATGCAGAGGTGTGAGCTGCTATATGCAATTTGCAATTTGCAATTCTGCTAGCGCCATTCGACTATCATTCTCAATTCCTTGTTTCGCGTGTGCAACTCTCTCTCCTATATTGTAAACACTGCATTTACTTTTTTTACCTGTACCGCATCCCTCCCTTGCATGTGATGCGCATACTGTAGGCTGCATGAAGATTACTTGTGCACTGAAGTTAGTTAGCAATTTTATGATCAACATGGCAATTGAACGCATTTCTAACATAGTACCTGGGAGCCCAGTCATGATCATACGTCATTGAAAATTCGAAGTACTGGGCGACAGTGCAATTTGATACTTTGTATTACATAGCGAAGCGGTATTAATGTATTTGTGGTGTGAGTGTGGCTGTTTGTTGATCTCTAGATCTATTGAAGGACGGTCAATTTCCTGGGGTCTGGTAGAGAAACTTAACAACAATGAGGAGGAATCCGAAGCAGGAACGGATTCAAGGCGAACAATTAATTCACTGGTCTCCTTCAAAAGAGATAATTCGGCTGTCAGGACTGAAATTATCATGAGTGCATCCGAATATCTGTCTCAGCGGCTTGATGATGAGCAAGATTCTGTTATTGAAGACATTCAGTCACTGATAGCTGTGGTGTTATTAATACTTACCATACCTGTTTGGCTCGAGTAGTGCAATTGGATGTTATTGCAATCTGCTGCGCAAGACACGGTACTGCCACTTACTTTATCTTTCTTGACTTCTGTGACTTGATCTGACTTCTTCTAAGGGCCGTATCCTGAAGTCTCGGTTAGGTAACCCTCCGCTAAGTGCTTAACCCTCAGTTTGTTAACCGAGGATATTTATCTGGGGTGGGTTTGATTTTGCATCTGATTTTGCAGGTTAACGTTGTTTAAATGCTAGAATGACGTGGTTGACTTCACATATGAGTTTCTACGTTTGTTTTACGGACGACAACGTGATCGAGATTTTCGTCAAAATTTAGACAAGGTCTCCCACCCTGTTTTAAACTGTAGTTAGGGTTATTGACTTGATTGGTTGACAACTTAGGAAAATTCTCGTCATTTGTACTTCACTTTCGCGTCTGCTGTCGCTGTGAGCTGTGAATGTGATGGATTCATCCGATGATTACCACGAAACGTACGACGAACAACTTGCAAGATAACACATTTTTCGAAGCTTGCGCAGTAGTAATAAAACGGCGAACTTACGACCGGCGCGCCCCCCCTTCTGGAACGGCAGAGTGTCGTGGTCGGCCGCCGTGGTGCTTCGAGTCTGACGTCCCCCCCTCTGGAACGACAGAGTGTCGTGGTGGTCTTGGGCGACCGCCAGGATTTGTCTTGAGGCTATAGTGTGTGATGTTTTTCGTGCAATCTGCTGAATGTTGGGTTGTAAAATGGGCCGTTTCGAGTGGAAGGAGTGCTCGGATGTGAAAACGGAGGCCAGATTCGGATTCAGCATGAAATTCTGCATCGGTATGGTGAATTTGAAAGCAATCGGAGAGAAAAAATTTTCGCTGACGTCCTCCCCCCTCGGGAGAGCTAGCTTCGATTTTGGCTTCCAGTGGACGGATTTTGTCGTGCCATAGCTCGTTTGAAAGCTAAGAGTGAGACAAATTCAGTGAAAGAATCGGCTTGTTCATATCTGTCTTCGTTTAGATGTGAGACGCCATTTAAGATTTTGGGACATTGGCGAAAAACGACAGAGTTAGAATTTGGGACGTTTTGGGCTGTAACTTCAAAACGAAGCATCGGATTGGAAAACGGATTTCAGATTTGGAATCAGCGTGAAATTCTCTATCAGCATGGTAAGTTTCAAGTCAATCGGAGAGTTTCAAGTCAATCGGAGAGAAAAATTTTCAACATTTTTCGAAAAAACGAGTTAGAATTTTTGCGATGGCTGCCTACTGTAGAGCCAAAACGAAGCATCGGATGGAAAAACAGATGCCAGATTCGGATTCAGCGTCAAATTCTACATGGAAATGGTGTATTTCCAGCTCAATCGGAGCACTAGAATCGGAGACAGACGGGTTTTTAGTGTTTGGATGATGGGTATTACGTCATCAGCTGATCGCCACACACTATATAAGCTGGGAACCGACAGAGACTTGACATTAATACGAGAGATTGTCAACGGTAAGTCGTCTCTCTGAGCTCCGATGATAGCTTCGGACATTCCAAATTCCGGGTTTCTGTAAGAAACCGACTTAGAAAATTTCATTGCTGATATCAGCTAAGGCGTCAGACTTAGAGGTTAGCCAGGAGATGGCCTTCGTCTCCAGGCCATAAAAGACTCCAAAACTTTAAAGGCTTGTAACTTTGCTTCTACAAGTCCGTTTGACTTGATTCAAAAAAGGTTCGGTCGCCATTGACCTGCCCTAAGTGATAGACGACTTATAAAATTTCATAAGTAGTGCTAAAAAGTTGAAAAATTTAAATTCGCTATTTTTGGCGATTTTCGGGGTTTTCAAACCTTCTGATTTCAATAAAGACCTTTATAAAGTTGTCAGAGGCGAGCTTCGGCTCGAGACTTGCTTCCTAATGTAAATAACTCCACCGGTTTTCATGTCAAAATCGGGGTCCGAATACCAACACAGTGATATGACGCACGCTCTGTCCGCGGGAGGTTGGATTTGAGGGCCGAGGCCTTGGAGTCGGGATAAGATCCCCTCTGAGTAATGCCTGTAACGGATTCATCAGCCTAGCTTGTCTATCCTCAAGTATTGAATGACATATTAGTTGTATTTTTAAAATGATTGTCAATGTTACTTGTCAGTAATTCTATTTTATCTTTCCTTCTACAGAATATGGGAGGCAACTCAAAATTCCTATTTAAAAAGTGCTCTTGTGGTGAAGTGAAGAGAGGTGGTGAGTTTAAACGCCACTTGAATAAGTATAAGAACACGCCTCACATTCATGTTGAGAAAGGTGTTGTTTCCGGTTGTACACATTGCCAAAAGTTTTTAAGAGGCAAGCAGCACGAAAAATTTTATGAGAGGCATCAGAACTGTCCAGTTGTGATGTTCTCAAATTATACAACTTCGGACATAGGCAAAATCATAGCCCCCTATTTTGAATTGGTCGATTTGGATCAAGAACTGCAGAATGCAATTGCAGATATCATAGATCCTCCTGTTCCGACTACAGGAAATGAAGAATTGCAGAATGCAATAATAGACGAGTCCGACTCTGAGGAGGTTGTAGTGTCCGTTAAAGGAATAGCGAAGCCAATCAGCCAAACTTCCCCAAAAAAATTGAAGGGGATTCAAGCCCAAACTTTAGCCTGGAATAAGGACGATCAGGCTGCCAAAGTTAGCCAGGAGTTTGCGCTCAATGAATTGAAAGATGAGCTGAGTCGCTTTGGAAACGAATGCGAGACTTTGAGAGGTGAAAATTTTAGCCTGAAAGCTCAAGTCGAGGAAATCAAGAACCTCAAAACGCAGGTCATAAATTTGGAGGCTTTTCGGGATAGGGCACTGCAAAGTGAAAAGCGAGTTGAAGAGCAGGCAGCAAATATTAAAAATTTAAAATCACAAGAAGGGGCGCTTAAGCTCAAGATTGAGCAACTAAAAATGAAAATGGTTGAGAACGAGCAGCACAAGGAGAGAAGAACAACACTCCACCTACCAATTATCAACAGCAGGATTGTTGATGACATTCTGCTGCAAAGTGAGGATGTCGACAGCACGTTCGAATGCTACGAGGGAGCAATGCCGGAGATGCGCTGTCTCCATGTCTCCATCAAGCATGATGGCGAAATCAAAGAATTGCGCCACCGGAAGCGAAAACTGCCGGCCAAGTACTTGCCTCAGCCACCACCATCGAAGGGGTCACGAACCGGCTAAATTTCTCTTATGGTAAGTTAATATCATCTCTATCACTTGAATATAATTTCATCTATTTTTCCTTCTATTTTCAGATACGACGAGAACGAACCACCGGCTCTCTTAAGGGCCACCATGGGGCAAGACATGATAGAACCTCCACGCGGTTTGCCCTGGGCAGTCTTCGGACTGGCGAATACTATCATTAAGTTGAATCTGCTATCAGTCAACTTGAACGTTGCAAATGAAGTTCGGTGTAATACTTCCTTTCGACGGGCGTTCCTGTAAAGGGCGGCGGTGAAACCCGTAGCTATGTATACCGCAAGGGACATTCGGCAATGGTCAATCTTGTTAAACCTCTCTGCGTCATGTTTGCAAGTGATTGCCTCTGTCTCAACGTAGTATGCATTCGCGCCAGGGCGACATTTAGCCAACTGTCGAAGGTTGCCTAAAACTTTCCATTGCATACGTTATGAGAACCATGAGTTCTACCTGTCTCTATCAATGAGACGAATTGATGAATGGAATGAAATGGGAGGACACTCACGCGCCACACGCAACATAACACACTTCTCTCTTCCGTAGTCTAACAAGCTCTTTACACATGGATCGCAGTCGATTGCTATCCCTGTATCAGAAGTATAAGCTATCTTAATTTTATTTAATTTTATTTAACGCTATTTCATCTACCATCATCGCCCATATGAAATGTTATAAGATTTACAAGTTAGACTAAGCGTGCTACTATTTCCAAATGAAAAAGTATACATGGTTAAATCATCCACTGAAGCCCCATTCAAGTAAGTCAGTATGAAAGCAAAGATAATATGAAATAAAAATTTATTATGGCATGTATTTCAAAAGGTCTTCATCGTCAATATCGTCCCAGAGTCTGGCTTCACATAGATAACAAAAACAGTTCAGTTGCTTTAATCGTTCTTCCACTGCAAGCCTCACTTTGTCGATATACTCCCACTCCGCCATAGTTCGTGGCTGGGAGTTAGGGGTGTACCACTCCCATAATTGGTGGAGGAATTTGGTGCTGGTGATCTCCATCACATCGTCAGTATCGTACTGGAGATACTTCCACCTCACGCCTGTTAAGTCGGGACACTCCTTCTCACATACACTCTCCTCTTCATCATCCGCTGCTAATGACAACTTTCTGATATTGTCCAGTCGGTACACCTTCTCTAGCTTTCCGTTCGTTGGAGCGTTTGGTGCAACGAGCGCCTTTGGTGTTGAGCATGGAGAAGAGAATTTTGTGTTTGGTGTTGTCGGAGGGCTTGTCATGTTGACTGTGAATAATAACTTTGAAATGTTTTCTAATTCTTAAGTATCAACAAGCAACCAATCAGAATGAACAGGCAATGAATGATGAATATGAAAGTATATATGTAAAGTGACATTCGTATCATTTCACTCTGTTTTTGAGACGTATAAGTAAACTGTTCTCTGGCGAATTCTATATTTGAGGCGTACAAGTGAACTGCTCTCTCGTGAATTCCAAATTTGAGTGAAGTCTCTATCTTGTTGAAGTATCAACCTTAATCTTGATTTCGTTGAAATGGTAAGTTGAAGATTTCCTCTCTCATCTCCCTCAAACGTGTGGCTAATAGCATCTTCCTCAATTTCAGGCATCAACTTCATCACCAACGCCCTCCCTTCTCGAGGAAAGTTTAGAGTTGTTGAGTCAAGGTAGGTTGTAACAATACACTGAGACTTGAACAGAGATGATAGAATGATTTCTCTTTCAGGTGATACCAGTCCCATCTCGAGCGAGTCCATGTCAACATTGTCGCGGGAATGCAACGATCGGGAATGTGCTGACTGTGGGCACATCTTCACGAGGAAGCGTGATCTCATCCGACACATCAAGCGAGGTGTTTGTCAACCTAAGTCAGCATCAATCTTCGAAGGTGGGGATGATTCTGTTAACGATGTCTCCTTTTCTTGCGATTTATGCATTCAGTCCTTTGAGTCACATTTTGAACTATCTTCACATAGACTTCGACATACACACAGTGACGATAGTTATACTAACAGCACCTCCTCTATCCGACTCTCTGAAGTGTCGATAAATAATTTAGTGAGGAACTACCAGATGGAATCCTCAGAAACCATTACTGACTTTGAAGAATGGTTTCATCAAAATTCATCTTTGATTGGTGCGCTCTTCAACAATTTAGTCAATTTTAGAATGAAGGCGCTCATCTATCTTAAAATAAAATATGTAAAAATCGACCACCATACTGGTCAAATAGTAGAGAGGTTGGAGTTTCACATACCCTCCTCTCCTGCAAACGAAGTTGTAGACTGTGAGTCTTGGATAAATTTTCATATCCAAGGGTTAAAATTAAATATAGATAAATTTAACGAGCGTGATAGTGGTCTCGTTTTTGATGGCATTGAGACGGCCATGATTAAAATCACTTTATTAGAGAACTACTCTGGACGAGGCTCCTTTAAACTTCCGAAAAGTTTAAAAAATAAAAAAGCAGTCATTTCTGTAGATTGCGAATCGCAATGTTTTAAGTATGCCGTCCTCTCCATTCTCCACTATAATGATGTACAGTATAGCCGATACCGTAAGAGTAAGTATCAACAGTGGGAGAATGAATTAAAGTTTGATGACTGCAATAGTGAAGATATGAAAATTAAAGATATAGAAAAATTTGAAAAATTGAACAACATCAAAATAGTTCTCCATGTTTGGGAAAAGGGATTGAAGGGTGTCCGCTACAACTCGCGTTCGAGTTGTTATGACCACGTTGTCAACCTTTTATTAGTAAGACAGGATGATAGTGAGGAATGGCACTACTGCGGCATTCCCAAAATTTCTCGCTTATACCACCACTTAAGAAATTCTACCTCATCAGAGATTTATTACTGTGACAGACGCATTCGCAACTTTAGGAGTAAAAATAGATTTGAAAACTCATTACGAATGGTGTAAGCGTGGTAAACTACAAATGGAGCGCATGCCCAAAGATAAGGAGTTTTCATATAGAGAGAATGGCGATGAACTAAGTCCTCTTCGTGTCATCCATGCTGACATCGAATGCTATATCGATGATATCATCCACAAGCCAGCAGCCATATCCTGCTATGAAGTATGGCATGACCATTTCCAAAATAGAAAAAATAAAATGCACGTCTGGTAAGGTGAGGATTGTATTTACCAATTCCTACAATTCCTCGAACAGGCTGTAAAATTTCAACAAAAGTATGATGATGAACTCTATCGCAGATCATTGCATATGACAGCAGATGATCAAGCAAAATTTGATAGTTGCAACGTTTGCCCCAAATGTAGTAAAACATTTGATGATGATAAGATTAAGAAAGTGCGCGACCATGATCACATCACTGGTAAATTTAGAAACGCACTATGTTCAAAATGCAATTTTTCACTTAGGATGAAACGGCGTACATTACCCGTCATTTTCCATAATTTCAAGGGCTACGACAGCCATATGATAATAAAAGGAGGTTTAGGTCAAATGAAAGAGTGGAAGCTTGATGTAATAGCACAAACGAGAGAGAAGTTTATGGCCATGACAGCAAAAGTGCCTGTTGATAAAACTAAAGAAAATAAGACGGTCTATTTTGTTATCAAATTTTTAGATTCCTACCAATTTATGACTGCATCACTGGCCTCTCTCGTACAAAATCTAAAGTCTCTTCCACTAACACAAAATCTTAAGAAACAATATCCAAATCTAACCGATGAAGTCATCACACGGAAAGGAGTCTTTCCATATGCATATTTTGATGCGATTAGTAAACTCGGCGAGACTTCTCTTCCGCCCATAGATAAATTTAAAAATGATTTGACCGGCGCAGAATGTAAGACCGAAGATTATGATCATGCACAAGATGCATGGATAAAATTTGACTGCCATACATTTGGCGAATATATGATTGCCTACCTTAAGTTAGATGTATTTTTGCTGGCTGATGTATTTCAGGAGTTTCGACGAGTGGCATTAGAAGAAGATAAGTTAGATCCCGTCCACTTTGTCAGTCTGCCAGCCATGTCCTTTAAGTCTGCTTTTAAAATGACTGGTGAGACCATTCATCTCTTACAAGATCCAGAGATGTATAATTTATTTGAGCGAGGAATTTGCGGTGGTCTCACATTTGTAAATAAACATAGGTTAAAATCAAAATTAGTAGGCGATGATCAGACTCATCTTAAGTATTATGACCAAAATAATTTATATGATAGTTCACTATCCAAACCACTCCCTCACTCTGAGTTTAGCTGGTTAGATGATAGTGAAATTCAGCATCTCTCCAACCCTTCTAACATACTAGCAATTCCAGATGAAGGTGATTGGGGATATTATTTTGAGATAGATCTAATCTATCCAAATAATATTAAACATAAAACCGTAGATTTTGCACTCGCACCCGAATCAGGTGAAGTGACCAAAGATATGTTTTCCGACTTTATGAAACAATTTCATAAAGATTTAGAATCATGCGGTCAACCCGACTATAAGCCTTGCCGCAAACTTTTACTCACCCAGTATGATAAGGAAAACTATCTAGTCCACTTTAGCATCTTAAAATTTTATTTAGAAATGGGTATGATTTTAAAAAGAGTTCACCGCATTATTAATTTTAGACAGAAAGCCTTCCTCAAACCATATATTGATAGCAACAGCCAGAAACGTGCACTAGCCCAAAATAATTTTGAAAAAGATTTTTATAAGTATAAGAATAATAGTCTATTTGGTAAGACGATGGAGGATGTTAGAAAACGTATAAACTATAAACTAGTCAATGATGTTACAAAATTTAAGAAATTGGTCTCATCACCTCTATTCATCGATAGAGACATTATCAATGAGGACCTTGTAGGTGTTAAAATGATCAAATCTGAAGTTGAGTTGTGCAAGCCCATCTATATTGGCCAAGCTGTACTAGATTACTCTAAGCTTGAAATGTACCAACTCTTTTATAAAATACTAAAACCATGTCCTCTCGTAAAAGAGGTTCGTTTGTTGGGTGGTGATACAGATAGTTTCTTCTTAGGTATTACTACTCAAAAAGATTTAAATTTCAATGAAGTAGGAAAATCTTTAGAAAGATATTTTGATACATCAAATTATCCTACTGATCACCCACTCTACTCCATCAAAAATAAGGCAAAACTTGGCTGCTTTAAGGATGAGACAGCAGGGAAGGAAATAGATGAAATGATTCTCCTCCGACCAAAAATGTACAGTATGAAATTAAGGGATAGCGACGATAGTATTAAGCGTGCTAAAGGCATATCAAGATCATTGGTCTCTAACATGAAACATAAAAATTTCAGGAAAGCTTATAGAAATAAAAATATAACGTTTGTTAATATGACAATCTTAAAATCTAAGTCGCATGAGATCAAAACTCATACTTTTAGGAAACGGGCGCTTTCAGCATGGGAGGATAAGAGGTGCTGGTTAGAACATAGCATATCTCTTCCACATGACATCCTGACACAAACATACCACCACCCAAAAGAATTAAACTCACACTACCACATTCAGGAGACGTCTTAGCATAATCATCCTTAACTTAGTATTTTGATGTTGATTTCTGTAGATAAACATTGCTGTTTTATGTATCGCATTAGATCGTTTCTTCCTTGTGAATATATGCCTACAGTCAGCCCATTCCCCCTATATCTGTGAAAAGACGTTTTCATATACATATTTATTTCAATAAACATATCACAATGACTTCACTTTGTTTTCCGAAACACTAAAGTTACGAGGGATTTAGTATCTTTCACATGGATGCGCTCTTGTAGACCATTGGTAATTTTGATAGCAATAGAGGGTATAGTTTGTTTGACGACGGGATGATAGAAAATAGATTCAAACATCTTCTCGACTATTCCATATGAAGCGTCTTTATCATGAATGAAGTCACGTAAAATGTATTCTTTTTTCTCACCAACAGAAATAGGTAGAATCAAATCACTTTGAATGTAAAGGTGCTGTTCATGTTTATCAAGTGTCATTGGTGTTTCTATACCAATCGTATGCGCAGCAGCAAACACAGTTTGTAGCATTGAAAAACCAAAGAGTTTTTTCACATTTTTACTGAATTGACATTGAATGTCATCACCCAGTTTCTGAACAACGCGTTGATTTTCAATTGAAGACGAAATGTGGTGTGTCTTTACATCATATTTACTTTTCATTACATGCTTCAACTTCTGTTGTATATAAGGATTTACTACATGAATGAAGCTTTCAACTGTATGATATAGACGCGGCATTATATTGATAGCAACTTTAGATTCTTCATAAGACTGGTAAATTTTCTTGATGCGATCGCCATAGATGTCCACCCACCATTCATCATTAACTGAATCAGCTTTAGTGTGATATTCATGAGAAGCATACACCACACCGCTTCCAATAATAGGTGTATAATGTCTTACAAAATGACGCAAGGTTGGAGAGAAATAAACTGTAAGTTTGTCATTATATTTCTGAATAACCAACTTATTTTTGTCCGCCATAATTTTCTCTCCATACTTCTTACCCACAGTCTCATTCCATCGTTTTACTAACTCAATAAGTGATAAAGGTTGAACACCACGCTTTTTCAAAATGATGCGCTCTTCGCATTCTACAACATCTTCATCAAATATTTTAAATCTATAATGAAATTTGTTGATTCGATTTGAATAAACTTTTTTAACATTTGCAGTAGCAATTGACGTTAGATGTAGTCCATGACCAAAACCAAGATGTGGATAGAATTCATTATCCAACCTCAGTGTAAGACCTTTAGTAAAAGAATGAAAGCGAAGGAACTGTCTCCCACTCCAATGATAGATAGTAAACTCATAAGCTTTCTGATTTTTATTCTTCATGATGGAAGTATTACCACTGTTGAATGCCTTAATAATTTTCTCATTCCCAAATGGTTCATAAGAATCTGATTTTATCTGAATCCATTCATAGTTCCACTTTCCATCTGATGTTAAATTGTATGGGAACTGGAATGCATTATTCATCGTTATTCCATCATGGGTGCGAGGAGTCAATATCATTTCTTCCAAATCATTCACATTCTGAATATTGCTATCATAGCAAATACTAGAAACGCCAACCTCCCATTCACCTTCTAAATATAGTGGGCGATTTAATTCTACTCGATAGTCTGATGGTTTATTTTTGGGAACTTTATTCATAGAAGCATTACTGGGTAAGTAGATTAGAAACGAGTCCTTATTTTCACTTTCCATATTATTCACATTGGCAAAATATATTAGCATACTTTTACATTAACTCTTCATTCGGAAATGGAGTGTGATACTTGTCACAGCATCTTTATGAAAAGGAATCAACGCACCAGCATCGTCATAAATGGCAATATCAATTTGTGGGATGTAGTTTGATTTCAGCTTTGTATAATGCACTTTCTTGAAAGTATGCTCAGATAAAATACTGCAGCTTTTTGGCTGGTATGGTATCATTGCTAGCAATGGAGCTTCAACATCTCCCACACGTACATCTTCACCAATATTGGAATATATCTGAAAATAGTTAATACGACGCGATAGCGACATGTCTGCGCTAGCTTTGGTTACAGCACCACTATTAAAGATATTTTGATCAAAACCCAAAATGTCCATTAGAGTTTTATCCATAATTAGTTCAATACCTTTTCCACTTATAGTGAGAGACAAAGTACCTTCTTTTTCAGAAAATGAAATATGTTGCTCATTAATCACTTCATTTAAATAATCTACAACCAATTTAACCGAAGTAATAATGCGAGGCATCAACACTCTTGTTTCATGTAAGATACCACCTAAAGGCTCTACACACTTTCTGTATAAAGATACGGACCATTCTGTATCAAATTGATTTGACCTTTCACATGGTAAATGTTGCATATCAGATTTTCCATGAACAGCTGCAGAACGATGTCGTAAGAACTGATGAAAATCTTTTGAACAAACTAATACTAGATCATCATCATTTAATTTACTTATTGCAATATGATTAGATGATTTGATATAAGTCAATGTTGCCACTTGTTTACCATCAACTCGACGGAGATAATTAAATTTCTTCAATAATGTTTCAGGAGTCATGTTTGTCTTTCTTGGCTTAATCACGATCTTCTTCACCAACGTCTTCTCATTTTTTGGAATAAGATCTACATAATAAGCTTCCTCTCGATATATTAACTGTTTATGACCACTTGGGTGGTAATTAACGTTAAAATTATCATAGCTTGTTAAGGCGCTAGCGAGGTAACCTAAATCATTTCTTAAACTTGGACTTAAACCAACAATCCAATCTTTCTCAACTACATGATGTACATAATTATGATCATCATTGTGCGGAGTAAATTGGACAACATGTTTACACGCTTTATTCAAGAAATCATATATAAACTTTTTACATGATAAGAGATCTTTCTTTGGCCACTGTGGAATGTATACTCGGCACCCCTTTTCACATTGGTAAGCAGCTGTACGTCTCATATTAATAGTCATCACCTCATGATCAAAAGTATAGACACAGTTGCTATAAACAAGTTGAGTGACACCCACTTCCCAATTTCCATTTAGCTGTCGTACATGATCAATGGGAGTAGAAAAGAGTGCGGCTCGATTACTAGCAAATCTCTTTGTAGCCGCATTGCTAAGCAAAATATGATAAAACGACATTTTTATATTGCTGATCTGCAGCTTTGCATAACATCATGAAGACTTGGATTTTGGACTCTCTACAATATATCAGAGTTGATCGTAATGGAAACGTGCATTTCAAAAATTCTCATGGTCATACTGCAAGAGGTATTACATTAACATGGCGACAATTTGTTAACCTCAATGATATCATGAGGGATTTGGAATATTTTGAAACATTAAGATTCATCTCCTTGGGTGATCAAGTTTGGCTTCAACATTACAGAAATGAAATTCAAATCTACCATTCTCATTCCGCAAACTGTTTCTCATTTCGCAAATACAATTGGGAGAAGTATAGAAGATATATACATCGCTCCATCATGACATTTATTCGTCGTGAGTTCATCGCCCTACTATGCAAATCTTAATCAGACATGACTACCACACATCATGAGTTGGAAATTAGATTCCCTACAACGTATTGAAACGGATCATGATCGAAACGTCTATTTCAAAGATTCAACTGGAAATGTGAGAAGAGAGTTTGCTTTATCTTATCGTCATTTTCAATCTCTACATCATATCATGAAGGATTTGAAATACTTCTATATGAAAAGACATTCACGTATTGGAAATCGCATCTGGTTGCGCGTCAACAATCGGCGAATTCAACTCTATCATTCCCAACTTCATACTAACTTCACATTTCATCAAGGTAGTTGGGAAAAGTATAAAAGGAAGGTACATCGCTCAATTTACTCATTCTTTCATCATGAAGCGCCATCGCTACACCATCGTCAACATTCTCCGTCGCTTCAGACTCTACACCAAAATCGATCTCACAACATTACACCAACAGCTTCCAAACAGCAAGTATTATCCGGGCCGACCTCAAATGTTAGTGGTGAAGATGAACAATTCACGGAATCTTCAACTCTTCCCAAATGGGACTGTACAGATTCTCGGCGCCCTTTCTCATTCATCGGCGCAGTCAATGCGCTTAGAGCTACAAAGACTACTACGTCGGATATGGAAGAGGGAGAGGTGTGTGATGTCGAATCTGACTGTGGACAATATGGTGATCTCTACTCAATTGAGTGAAAGTGTATCATTTTTGAAGATTCGTACCAGCAGTTACAATTTGTGTTATGAACCCGACCTTTTTCCTGCAGCTCTCATTAGTTGTTGGTTACCTGTGCATGTGGCAATCTTTCATAATAGTAAAGTGATCATTACTGGACTAAAATCTCATGTACAAGCAAATGTGATCCTAGACTATCTCATTGAGTATGTACGTACCCAGCGGATTGTAAAATAAAAAACAATTTTTCCAACATGATGTTTTTATTTCAAATCATGATAGAACTTACAAATCATTTTTTCATTAGAGGATGGATTACATGAAAAGTTTTGAATAATAGATGCAAATCGAGATACATGTAAACGTTTTAAGATGAAGTACAGTACAAAAGCACCACACGTTGATGAAAGTGGATGTTGTAGTATGCGTTCATTTCGCTGATATTGACGCGTATGTTTTCTCAACCACTGCTGTGTTGGTATATTTGGAGGTTGAGCAAGAGAGTCAAATAGTTCACCACGTCGGTCTTCTCCAATAAAGATCGCTTTCCAATGCTCACCGCCTAAATTCTGCGAATGAGTGTTTAGCACAATAAAGATGGGATAGTGATTTACTGCAGGTGGTAAGGTATCGAGTGAATAGACATTATCGAAAGCTTTCAACGTCGCTTCGTCTGCATTACGCTGCACTTTAGTCTTAATATCGTCAGCAGTCAACCAACTCATTAACGATTATACTGAAGAATCACGTCACGATACTTTGTAATTTCAATATTTGAATCGAAGACTGCATAAATTAATACATTGATCGTCTCAGGTAGTGTTCTTTTGAACGTCAAATCCAAACGAATATTATGAGGCACGTTCGCTTGACGATAGGGTGCACTAATATCGCTGTCAGCAGTCAAATCAAATGCATAAATAGTATATCCACTCTTAAACTCTTTCATAGTAAGTCCGTTGGTGTCATCCGTATTGTAAAAGCCAAAGACATCCATAAAATCATAACTGCGCATAAATTGATCCGCAGCAAAATCTGGTTTGTAGGGTGGACCAGGATGACTCACACCATTTACACGCAAAGCAATTTCACTTAACTGATTGTGTTTAAAATTGAAAGGATTCTTCTTTATATTACCATTAAATGCATCATTTTCAACCATTGCCACCATGAGGAGCTTCGGTGCTTGCGATGGAAAGAGGCCATCTTTCATGAAACTCTTTTGATCTTTCGGAATTGTAAAGGTGAGAAACTTTGTATGCTGAACGGGGTAAATGGCATTTTGGCGGTTAAGGCCTTCAGCATGCCCTCTAATGACACTTGGATTCGGTACTACTCGACGAATGTAAAGTGCAATATCTTCCACATGATTTCTAAAATTGTCAACTTTAGCAAATGCATTCAGCGCAAATTCAGGCTTATTCAATGTCAGCTTGAGTCGCATGCTGGTATTACAGAGTAAAAAACTTTGACTGTCTAAAGAAGTCTAAATTCAGCGGACCATATAGCTGACATACTTTACTATCTTTAATCATAGCAGATCGCTTTACAAAGCCACTGTTTGTTTTAGCATCAAATTTGACTATATGACTTTTTTGTGCTGCTGGATGAAACTGTGATACATGATTGAAATATGATTTATAGGGATAATCGCTTTGACCACCTTCCACCTGCTGCTCTCCAATCGTTAGAGAAACATCGCGAAGTAATGTAGTCAATGGTAAATTGTTCAGTCCAACTTTATGTGCATCGTCAATAGCAGTTCCATCTGCTTGCTGAATTCTAAACCTCAAATCAAGCATCGCATAACTCAAATCTATGTAGTCATCACTACCACCAGGAATAACAAATTCAATGGGGCCAGCATTCTCAGCTGTTCGAGGATGATAATCTACAATAGTTGAACTAAGAATATCTGTCTGTATGGCTTGTTCATCAAACAAACAAAACCCGGAAGTTTTACACTCCATGATTAGAAGTTATAGCAGCGTCGTCGTTTAGCGCCTGATGAATGATTAGAACCTCTGCGACGTTTGCGTGAATGCCTTTTGACTGAAGATCGCACCTTACCAGCTCCGCGATGTTTCCTCCTTCCTTTATTCATTCGTTTAGGTGATTTCTTTCCTTGAGTAACACCAGCAAAGGTCTGCTTCAATGTTTTTAAACCGCGTTCCTTCCCACGATTCAACAAACTGCTCTTAAAACTTCTACCTCTGGAAAGATCACTAGCAACATCACCAGCAAAGCCAACGGCATTACTTAAAACATTTCGTTTTAAAGATCTACCGACATTGGATATGAGAGGTGCTACAACAGATTTCAGTGCACCAAGTATGCTACCTCCACGTTGGCGGCGAGCGCCGATGTAAATTTGTCCTCCACCACTTACATAGGAGGGTCGTGAATAAAATGAGGCAGTTGGATTCATAGCTCAAACCCTAAACATTGTTAGTTGCAACTTTGCATGAATCACTGTCGATCACTTAGATGAAAGATGTCGGCACGACGCATCCAAGAGTTCATACTTGAAGGATAACCAGTCCATTTAACAAGACACCATTCTTCACCTTGCCGTTTTTTACATCGAATGATTTTCTCTACCAAATATGTTTCACTTTCAGTGACTACCTCAATCTCATCGCGGTAAAAGCTACCCTCAATTTCTTCATTATCGTAATCTTTCAACTTGTAGGTGGTCGGAGAGTCTTTTTGATTAATCCTTGATACTGTAAATACCTCCTTTGTCCAATTCGGAAGGTACCCTTTAGCAAAAACACTTTTCACTTTTGAGATACGAACTTTGTCACCAATTTTTACATCACTTTTCACATGAGTGCGTTTACGTTGGAATGATTCGCGCACTTTATCTACATTGCCACTCGCTTTTGATAATTTCTTGATAGATGCAAATCCTGCCGGATGTTTTACATCATAATAGATTGACTTCAAACGTTCAGTCGATGACGACTGACTCTTTTTCCTCTATCTCATCTTTTTGTTTTCTTGCCTTTCTACATTTACAACAACTGCAGCATTTAGCTTTAGCGGTTTTGCGATCGTGTTCACATTGCTTAGGGGTTTCATTGTGAGAGCTAGCGCAGCAAGTGCAAGTGACAACGACATTCACCTCTGGCGGCTCATTACATGGCAAGCAACACATCTGCTTCATATTAATAGTCTGAGAACATGTATTTCCTGGGAGGAGCTGTTTTACGTTTTCCTTTTAGCAGTTTTAGTGGCGATGTAGATCTACGTCGAGTTCTTCCTCTTGCTTGCTTAGTGAGTGTGGGAGGGGATGTAGCAGGTGACGCCTTAAACCAATTTGTTGGCATTTTCATCGTCTGAAGCATTGGAGCAGTAGCCACTGTTGAATCAAGTTCTTTCAATGTCTCATTATTCAAAGCAAATTTTGGCACATTATGCTTTTTCAATAGTTTAAGAAAGTATGACCAACCAGGTGGAACATAGCCCTGACGGCGCTTTCTACGTGTTGCATACTGAATCAAGTCTTCATAACGTGAAGCATCAATCACTTTATTTTCATCTGTAATGATTTCTTCTCTATCATTTACATTGAGATGGGGTTCAATACTATTGAAAAGAGATATGGCATGTGCGCGAGATGCTAAAGGTGTAGCAGTCGATACAGAGTCACGCATCTTATTCTTCAAGTTTTTTAATTGCTCAATAGTTTCCGATTGTAATAATACAGCACGATGTGGATCTTTGATGTGAACATTTTGCTGATAATCTATTTCTTTCCTATACATTTGATTTGCAAGAGGTTGCTTTACTTGCTGCATGGCAGTCAATTGTACATATTCATCCTGAGGAATAACAATCATGCGAGAATAAGAACTCATAGTTTGTAGATAATCATGGGAGTTTTCAAAATATCACTTCGAAATCTAAATTCTTCCGGACACTCTTGCGTAAAGTCAATGAATAAGTAACCGTATGGTTTTTCAGTAGCTGCTTGAAAAATTTCAATTAAGGCTTTTGATCCTCTGGGTGCAACTTGTCGCGCTAAAATTTCAAATTGACTTTTATCTCGCGGATTCTTGAAAATAGCATAATAGTGTGTATTTAGGTTTCGTGTACGAGCTTCTTTTCCATCAGGAAACAAATTTTGTGTAATATAGATGATAAAACACCTTTTATGATGTGCTGCACGAGTGAACATATCTGTAACATCTTTTGAATTCTTACTTTCTTTTAATGAATCATCCAATACAACAACATCATTAGACTGAAGTTTATCCACTGGAATAATTCCTTCATGTCGAATAAAGTTGCGACTTTGCAATTCCTGAAACAGGGACGGTTGATAAATACCATAACACCAAATCACTCGATTGATAGGTTCCTTAAACAACTCCCTTCTTTTATCCAATAAATTCAGCGTGAAAACAGTTTTACCTGCATGAGATGGACCTGATACAGTCAGAACTTTATCACATTGAAGTCTGAAATCCATTTTATTACTTCGAGATTCAACATTTGCATAATTAACGCTTAGAGCCAAAGATATTTCCCAATAGGTTGCCCACGGCAGGAGCTATCATTGGAAGTATTGCTGAAAGGAAACCGCCCTTTTGTGTTAGAGTTTTCCTCTTTCTTTGAAGGGTGACTTTAGGATTGGAGATGAAACGCAATTTCGTAGCATATCGCTTAAGTACCTTTCGTTGTTTTGGCGCTAATTTCTTCGTCCTCAACTTCCTCACATGAGAAATAATTTCACGAATGAATTTATCGTTAGCATGTCGTATAGCATTGTATCGCTGATTTGCTTTCATTCGTCGGAGAGCTTGAATGGCTGAAGAAAACTTTGAAGACTTTTGACTTTTACGTTTCGCCATTTTCCGTGTTAGTCTTTGCTAAAACCTATCTTTACCACATTTGCATAGGTACTAACTATTGCGGCATAAGTGACACTCGAAATGAGCAATATCACAGTGGTTACATTTGCAAAGTTGAATGCAATTACGTATGAAACAGCGTTGACAAAAAGCATGCTTACATCTCTTGAAGATGCGCTTTTCATTTCCATCCTTTCGCTTACATACATCGCAACACATAGTTTCACCGTTACTGATGTCTATAGCAAGTCTTTTTGAAGATATGAATTTGCTAGCCTTTTCTAAATAATAGACACATGTACAGAAGGAATATACTTCGAGAGTGAGCAGACATAGCTCGAAAACCAGTTGTGCTACAATCAAGTACCACTGCATTTTCAATTTTTCTTTATGGAAAGTTGAATGTGAATATCTGAAATCGCTTCAATCACTAGACTGCTACCATGATGGTTAAATGCGTTAAGACGTTCAGCAATTTTTATCATATGTCTTTTAAAAAATTCTTGGGGGTGATCTACCACTTCCATTGAATAAGAAGCAAAATGGAAAGAGCGACTTTCCACCTCTTCCTTTCCAAAATGACTAAACTTAATTTTCGCAACTAATCGCGCCATGATAATGCTATCAGAGAATGTATTCATTAACTCTAGAAATAAAGTGCTAGCATCATCGACCACTGCTCATGTCGGTCTCATCTTTATGAAAATTTATCACATAATCTTGAACAGCTCCTTTTAAACTTTGCCTATGAAAATGTAATGTTCCGCAGTCGTTTGAGAAAGACATGATCGCCCTTTATCTAACCCATCCATTGCATGAAAACAACTCTTCTCATAGTAACATTTATTGAATAACGGTAACAAGCATGCATTATAAATCAATGGTTTGAAAGAGATAAAATAGATACAGCTGGTAACTATCATACAGCGAGCAATGATAACCATACAGGACTTTGGCAGTGTTGAGGTAAGGAGGAAAGAAGCATTGGTTATGAACGTAGCTACTACAACGAATAGACAAAATAGGAACGCACTATTCCTTAAAACGTTTCGTGACTTCATGATAATGTTGATTCACTCTACTATCCCAAGGCGGGAGCAAAATATCATCAATGATTAGATTGGGAAATACTTTCCTCTCCTTACCAGGATTATTACAAAAGATGCGTATAACATTGAAAGCAGCTAACCATCGTTTAAAGTCAATAAGAAGAGCACTCTCACAAGAAAAGCCATAGTCTTGCAAATATTTCAGATTAAGTCCATGAATGTGTTTTCTCGCCCATTGATCAACATTGGGATCGCAGTTGGCATGTTGATGATAGACACCAACAATCTGATATGTCCAATTGTTCATAGCAATAGCACTGAGCTCCTGTACAGGTTCACCCTCACAATCCATAAAAATGATGATAGAAGCCTAAAACGGAAATTTACACATCTAAGGAAGCGTTCTATAACATATTACAAAATGAAGAATTACATCGATGCTTTTCACGACAAAATACACAAATGATATGATGGCAACGAAGAAGTAAAATGTATCTAATAAGACCACGTGTACGACACTCAAAGCACATAAGCGAATTGTCATAGGGTAGAGTTAGGAAAGGACTAGTAATTCTCCTTCTTTAATTTGCGTTTTGATGCAGCATTCTTCTCCGACTTGCGCTTCGTACCACTGCTGTTAAGGATTTGATCAATTATGTCATCCACGTTGGGTGGTTTTGGAATATATAGGATGGATTCCATATGCATGGAGAGAGAGACTATTTTATTATCCTTGTGTCGACCATAATATAGCCCATTCACTTTGAAAAGGATATCCCAAGTACCTTCTCCGAGCTCGTCGCATGTGATGGATGTTGAATGATCTCCATCCTTCTTATAGTAAGTACACCAATGTGATACCGGTAGGCAAATGTGATTACCATCCCAAATCTTTCTATAGGGAGTATCCTTGTCATCTCTCGCCTTCCACTCTTGAGCAAGAGGAGTAGGAATGTCCATATTTAATGTCACGTACTCCTCAATAATATCAAGTTGGTGGCGAATGTACGGACTCACGGGGATCAGTATGTAGTCCCCATACTGATTGCGCATTATCTTGACATCCGTGGAAGGGAGCATACCCGTTTGGAGTACTACGCTATGATCGTCATAACGCAAGGTTTGTTTAAATTTACGCTGTAGCGGTGTAGGATTATGTACCTTGGTTGTTTCTTCCACTGGCCTCAGTTGTAGATGATCTGACCGTAGCGAACCTTGTAGATTCTGACCGCCATTTTGTCCTACTAGTGCAGCAGATGGAGTAGATGCCTGAAAATGAAAAAGATTGTATTAAGTTTACGTTCAAGGGAGGAGAGGGAGGAAAGTAGCGACTTACCATTTTAGTTGGATAATAGAATAGGGAAGTAGAGAGACAGAGAGAGAAAATGTGCGTCCGTCACTCGTGTGATTCAACGATGGAATGATTCTCACTGTGGAAGGCTCGCTATTTATATAGAAATGCTTGATTCTCATTGGATGATGATCCTTATTGGACAATAACATCAAGCTGATTCCAAATCTGAAATCCGTTTTCCAATCCGATGCTTCGTTTGGGCGCTACACACCAAAACGTCCCAAATTCTAACTCTGTCGTTTTTTCGCCAATGTCCCAAAATCTTAAATGGCGTCTCACATCTAAACGAAGACAGATATGAGCAAGCCGTTTCTTTCACTGAATTTGTCTCACTCTTAGCTTTCAAACGAGCTATTGCACGACAAAATCCGTCCACTGGAAGCCAAAATCGAAGCTAGCTCTCCCGAGGGGGGGGGATGTCAGCGAAATTTTTTTCTCTCCGATTGCTTTCAAATTCACCATACCGATGCAGAATTTCATGCTGAATCCGAATCTGGCCTCCGTTTTCACATCCGATGCTTCGTTTGGGCGCTACAGACCAAAACGTCCCAAATTTTTATTTCTGTCGTTTTTTCGAAAAATGTTGAAAATTTTTTCTCTCCGATTGCTTTCAAATTCACCATACCGATGCAGAATTTCACGCTGAATCCGAATCTGGCCTCCGTTTTCACATCCGAGCACTCCTTCCACTCGAAACAGCCCATTTTACAACCCAACATTCAGCAGATTGCACGAAAAACATCACACACTATAGCCTCAAGACAAATCCTGGCGGTCGCCCAAGACCACCACGACACTCTGTCGTTCCAGAGGGGGGGGGGACGTCAGCGAAAATTTTTCTCTCCGATTGCGTTCAAACTCACCATACCGATGCTGAATTTCACGCTGAATCCGAATCTGGCCTCCGTTTTCACATCCGAGCACTCCTTCCACTCGAAACAGCCCATTTTACAACCCAACATTCAGCAGATTGCACGAAAAACATCACACACTATAGCCTCAAGACAAATCCTGGCGGTCGCCCAAGACCACCACGACACTCTGTCGTTCCAGAGGGGGGGGACGTCAGCGAAAATTTTTCTCTCCGATTGCGTTCAAACTCACCATAACGATGCAGAATTTCACGCTGAATCCGAATCTGGCCTCCGTTTTCACATCCGAGCACTCCTTCCACTCGAAACAGCCCATTTTACAACCCAACATTCAGCAGATTGCACGAAAAACATCACACACTATAGCCTCAAGACAAGGGGGACGTCAGACTCGAAGCACCACGGCGGTCGACCACGACACTCTGCCGTTCCAGAGGGGGGGCGCGCCGGTCGTAAGTTCGCCGTTTTCCTACTACTTTGCGCGATCATTTAAATCCAGTCTCAAAATTCAGTGATCGAAATTTCCGTTTCCGATTCCGAATGGATAAAGAACAATTTCTTCAGTTGCGACAAATGCTTTCTTCTAGAAAAACTTTGACAAATCCCTTAACGGATTTATTAGTGGCCTTGGACTGTTATGCTACTGGATGGGTCCCACCAAATGTGTGTCGGCGATCATTATGGACTTCATAAAAGTACAGTGTGTAGAATATTACAGGGAATAAGCCGAGATATTGCAAGCTTGCGATCACAATTTGTATTCTTTCCTAAAGACAAAGAAAAAATGGCGATCAGCGAGGGATTCAGAAAGCTGTCTAATATGAATAACATTAATCGGTGAAACTGCATTTGTAAATCGCAAAGGATATTATTCATTAAATGTTCAGGTTGTTGGCGATACCGAATATCGCATTCGCAACATTGTTGCTCGCTAGCCAGGTGCGACGCATGAGTAGTAAGCAAGTGACAAACACTCGACCGGCGCCCCCCCTCTGGAACGGCAGAGTGTCGTGGTCGGCCGCCGTGGTGCTTCGGGTCTGAGTCCCCCCCCTCTGGAACGACAGAGGTTGTGGTCTGTCGTGGTGTGCCGGCCAGGTGGGTTCCCGTTCACAACATGTTCGCTGACTCCCCCCCCCTCTGCAACGACAGAGTGTGAGACTCGGGTGAGTTGGTCCGACCGCCAGGTTGACGTGGGCGACCGTCCAGGTTGACGTGGGCGACCGTCTAGGTTGACGTGGGCGACCGTCTAGGTTGACGTGGGCGACCGTCTAGGTTGTCGTGGATGGTGAAATGGCTGCCAGATTCGGATTCAGCGTAAAATTCTGCATCTGTGGTGTGATTTCCAGCTCAATCGGCGAGCAAAAATTTTTCTTCAAAATTTTAACAGAGTTAAAATTTGGGACGTTTTGGTCTGTAGCGCCCAAACGAAGCATCGGATGAGAAAACGGAGGCCAGATTCGGATTCAGCGTGAAATTCTGCATCGGTAGGGTGAGTTTCAAGTCAATCGGAGAGAAAAAATTTTTCGCTGACGCCCCCCCCCTCTGGACAGCTTGCTTCGATTTTGGCTTCCAGTGGACGGATTTTGTCGTGCGATAGCTCGTTTGAAAGCTAAGAGTGAGACAAATTCAATGAAAGAATCGGCTTGTTCCTATCTGTCTTCATTTAGATGTGAGACGCCATTTAAGATTTTGGGACATTGGCGAAAAACGACAGAGTTAGAATTTGGGACGTTTTGGGTTGTAGAACCAAAACGAAGGCTCGGATGGGTAAACGGAGGCCAGATTTCGAATCAGCTTGATGTTATTGTCCAATGAGGATCATCATCCAATGAGAATCAAGCATTTCTTTATAAATAGCGAGCCTTCCACAGTGAGAATCATTCCATCGTTGAATCACACGAGTGACGGACGCACATATTCTCTCTCTCTCTAGTTCCCTGTTCTATTATCCAACTAAAATGGTAAGTCGCTACTTCCCTCCCTCTCCTCCCTTGAACGTAAACTTAATACAATCTTTTTTCATTTTCAGGCATCTACTCCATCTGCTGCACTAGTAGGACAAAATGGCGGTCAGAATCTACAAGGTTCGCTACGGTCAGATCATCTACAACTGAGGCCAGTGGAAGAAACAACCAAGGTACATAATCCTACACCGCTACAGCGTAAATTTAAACAAACCTTGCGTTATGATGATCATAGCGTAGTACTCCAAACGGGAATGCTCCCTTTCACGGATGTCAAGATAATGTTACTATGAGAAGAGTTGTTGTTTTCATGCAATGGATGGGTTAGATAAAGGGCGATCATGTCTTTCTCAAACGACTGCGGAACATTACGTTTTCATAGGCAAAGTTTAAAAGGAGCTGTTCAAGATTATGTGATAAATTTTCATAAAGATGAGACCGACATCGAAGCAGTGGTCGATGATGCTAGCACTCTATTTCTAGAGTTAATGAATACATTCTCTGATAGCATTGTCATGGCGCGATTAGTTGCGAAAATTAAGTTTAGTCATTTTGGAAAGGAAGAGGTGGAAAGTCGCTCTTTCCATTTTGCTTCTTATTCAATGGAAGTGGTAGATCACCCCGAAGAATTTTTTAAAAGACATATGATAAAAATTGCTGAACGTCTTAACGCATTTAACCATCATGGTAGCAGTCTAGTGATTGAAGCGATTTCAGATATTCACATTCAACTTTCCATAAAGAAAAATTGAAAATGCAGTGGTACTTGATTGTAGCACAACTGGTTTTCGAGCTATGTCTGCTCACTCTCGAAGTATATTCCTTCTGTACATGCGTCTATTATTTAGAAAAGGCTAGCAAATTCATATCTTCAAAAAGACTTGCTATAGACATCAGTAACGGTGAAACTATGTGTTGCGATGTATGTAAGCGAAAGGATGGAAATGAAAAGCGCATCTTCAAGAGATGTAAGCATGCTTTTTGTCAACGCTGTTTCATACGTAATTGCATTCAACTTTGCCAATGTAACCACTGTGACATTGCTCATTTCGAGTGTCACTTATGTCGCAATAGTTAGTACCTATGCAAATGTGGTAAAGATAGGTTTTAGCAAAGACTAACACGGAAAATGGCGAAACGTAAAATGACGAAACGTAAAAGTCAAAAGTTTTCTTCAGCCATTCAAGCTCTCCGACGAATGAAAGCAAATCAGCGATACAATGCTATACGACATGCTAACGATAAATTCATTTGTGAAATTATTTCTCATGTGAGGAAGTTGAGGACGAAGAAATTAGCGCCAAAACAACGAAAGTTACTTAAGCGATATGCTACGAAATTGCGTTTCATCTCCAATCCTAAAGTCGCCCTTCAAAGAAAGAGGAAAACTCTAACACAAAAGGGCGGTTTCCTTTCAGCAATACTTCCAATGATAGCTCCTGCCGTGGGCAACCTATTGGGAAATATCTTTGGCTCTAAGCGTTAATTATGCAAATGTTGAGTCTCAAAGTAATAAAATGGATTTCAGACTTCAATGTGATAAAGTTCTGACTGTATCAGGTCCATCTCATGCAGGTAAAACTGTTTTCACGCTGAATTTATTGGATAAAAGAAGGGAGTTGTTTAAGGAACCTATCAATCGAGTGATTTGGTGTTATGGTATTTATCAACCGTCGCTGTTTCAGGAATTGCAAAGTCGCAACTTTATTCGACATGAAGGAATTATTCCAGTGGATAAACTTCAGTCTAATGATGTTGTTGTATTGGATGATTTATTAAAAGAAAGTAAGAATTCAAAAGATGTTACAGATATGTTCACTCGCGCAGCACACCATAAAAGGTGTTTTATCATCTATATTACACAAAATTTGTTTCCTGATGGAAAAGAAGCTCGTACACGAAACCTGAATACACACTATTATGCTATTTTCAAGAATCCGCGAGATAAAAGTCAATTTGAAATTTTAGCGCGACAAGTTGCACCCAGAGGATCAAAAGCCTTAATTGAAATTTTTCAAGCAGCTACTGAAAAACCATACGGTTACTTATTCATTGACTTTACGCAAGAGTGTCCGGAAGAATTTAGATTTCGAAGTGATATTTTGAAAACTCCCATGATTATCTACAAACTATGAGTTCTTATTCTCGCATGATTGTTATTCCTCAGGATGAATATGTACAATTGACTGCCATGCAGCAAGTAAAGCAACCTCTTGCAAATCAAATGTATAGGAAAGAAATAGATTATCAGCAAAATGTTCACATCAAAGATCCACATCGTGCTGTATTATTACAATCGGAAACTGTTGAGCAATTGAAAAACTTGAAGAATAAGATGCGTGACTCTGTATCGACTGCTACACCTTTAGCATCTCGCGCACATGCCATATCTCTTTTCAACAGTATTGAACCCCATCTCAATGTAAATGATAGAGGAGAAATCATTACAGATGAAAATAAAGTGATTGATGCTTCACGTTATGAAGACTTGATTCAGTATGCGACACGTAGAAAGCGCCGTCAGGGCTATGTTCCACCTGGTTGGTCATACTTTCTTAAACTATTGAAAAAGCATAATGTGCCAAAATTTGCTTTAAATAATGAGACATTGAAAGAACTTGATTCAACAGTGGCTACTACTCCAATGCTTCAGGCGATGAAAATGCCAACAAATTGGTTTAAGACGTCACCTGCTACATCCCCTCCCACACTCACTAAGCAAACAAGAGGAAGAACTCGACGTAGATCTACATCGCCACTAAAACTGGTAAAAGGAAAACGTAAAACAGCTCCTCCTAGGAAATACATGTTCTCAGACTATTAATATGAAGCAGATGTGTTGCTTGCCATGTAATGAGCCGCCAGAGGTGAATGTCGTTGTCACTTGCACTTGCTGCGCCAGCTCTCATAATGAAACCCCTAAGCAATGTGAACACGATCGCAAAACCGCTAAAGCTAAATGCTGCAGTTGTTGTAAATGTAGAAAGGCAAGAAAACAAAAAGATGAGAAGGAGGAAAAAGAGTCAGCCGTCATCGACTGAACGTTTGAAGTCAATCTATTATGATGTAAAACATCCGGCAGGATTTGCATCTATCAAGAAATTATCAAAAGCGAGTGGTCTTCCACAATCACAAGTGAAACGATGGTTAAAGGGTCAGGCTACCTATACACTCCACAAACAAGCGAAAAAGAAGTACCGCACCCGCCATTATATTGTTCATGACATCGATGAACAGTGGCAAGCAGATTTGTGCGATGTTGCCTCCATTTCAAAACATAACTCGGGCAATAATTTTATTTTAACCGTCATTGATATTTTCTCGCGTTATGCGTGGGCTCAACCTTTAAAAACTAAAGAAGGGAAAGGAGTAGCAAAAGCATTCCAAACAATTTTTCGAGAAGGTCGCATTCCAAAAAGAATTCAGAGTGATCAAGGAAAAGAGTTTGAAAATCAGCATGTGACAAGATTATTTGAGAGGCATGACATTGAGTTGTTTAGTGTAAAGAGCGCTTATAAAGCTGCACTCGTTGAACGTTTTAATCGCACATTAAAAAATCGCTTGTGGCGACATTTTACTGCCAACTTGACACAAAATTGGACAAAGGTTCTACAAGATACACTCCATGCCTACAATCACTCTATCCATCGTTCTATTGGACTCAGACCAGTAGATGTAAATGCTGACAATGTAGATAAAGTGCGCGAATCATTCCAACGTAAACGCACTCATGTGAAAAGTGATGTGAAAATTGGTCGATAAATGTTCGTAAAAAAACAAAATAAATAAAAAAATCATAAGTTACGTAAAAGTACGTAAATAACTAAAAAGTAAATAATAAAAAACAAGTCAAAAACAAAACACGAAAAGTAGTAAATCAGTAACAAAATAAATCGTAAATACAAATAGTAGTAAATAAGTAACGTACCGTAAATAAATAAATAAATAAATTCTACTCCGTACGGTAACGTACCGGGTAACGTATAAAAAAAACGTAAAAGTGAAGACAATAATAATCGTAAATCACGTAATAAAGTAAAAAAAATAAAAAAATAAAATCAATAAACAACGTATAACGTAAAAGTAAAAAAACGTAACGTAAAATAAAAACGTAATTCTAAATAAACGAACAAGTAAGACGTAAAGTAAAAATAAAAAAAAAGTATAATTCAGTACGTACAAACTATAGTAAAAGTAAACGTAACACACTATTCCGTACGTAACGTATAAAAAACGTAAAAAAAACGTACGTAAGTATAATAAAATCGTAAAAAAATAAAAATTCCGATAAAGTATATAGTACGTATTAAACGTACGTATGTAAATTAGTATCTAGACGTCATAAAATAATAAACAGTACATAAAAATAGTATAAAGGAGAAAAAATAATAGTAAACGGTACGTTGTGACGTAATAAATAAACGTCAAAAAAAAAAAATGTATCAAATCTTCAGTGAAAAAAAACAAAAAAACCGTAAAAAAATCGTAAACTAAAAACGTAATACACGTAATAAAAAAATAACAAAACGTAATATAAACACATAAATATACGTAACAAAACTTAAAAAAAACAAAAAAAAACGTAAAAACAAGTAACGTAATAAGTACCGTAAATATAAGAAACGTAGTAAATAAAAAAGTACGTAACGTAAAAAGTAAACGTAAAACCGTAAAAAAACGTAAATCGTAACGTATATAATAATAATAAAATAGTAAATAAAAGTAAAAAAAAAAAACAGTAACAATTATAAAAACAACAAAAAAAACCGTTAAATGTAAAGTAATAAAGTAAAAAAAAAAAAAAAACGTCCATTCGAAATAAAAACCAAACGTAAAAAGTATAAAATAGTATATAAACGGAATACAAAAAAAAATAAAAATTCGTAAATAAAGAAAATACAAAGCGTTAAAATACGTAGTAAAAATAAATGTATTACGTAAACAAAAAAAACGAAAACGTACAGTAGTAAAACGAAAAGTAATCGAAAAGGTATAAAAAGTCAAAAAAAAAATTCGTAAAATAAATAACAAAACAAATCTGTAAATAGAAGTGACGTCGAAAAAATAAAAAAACAAAAAAAACAAACGTAATCGTAACGTACGTGAAAAAAAGAATACCAACGTAAGTACGTAAAAAAATACGCTATAAAAAACAGTAAATAAGTAATACAAAAGAATACAAAAATAAAACACGTAAACGTTTCGTATAAACACAACGTACAAAGTAACAAACACGTAAAAAAATAAATAAAAGATCGTAAGATTAGTACAACAACAATAAGCGTAAACGTAACATTCGTAGTAAGTAGTATACGTATCGTCACTCGTACAAAAAAAAGGTAGTACCGTAGTAAAAAACGTAAACAAACGTATAAGAAAAAAAAAATAAAATAACGTAATAAAAATAACAGTAAGTAAGTATAAGATCGTGAAAAAAATACGTACGTACGTCAAAAGTAAGTACAGTAAACAATAAAAAAAACGTAAAGTAAAAATAAACGTAATATGTGAAAAAAAAGCAATTAAAAATTCCGCGTTAACACAAAAACATATAGTAAAGTTCGTAAGTAAGTACGTTAAAATAAACTACGAATTTCGTAGTAGTAGATACAAACGTAATAAAATATATAAATACACGTAAAAATAAAAAAAAAAAAAATAACGTGATATTAACAATCTCAAAAGTGAAAAGTGTTTTTGCTAAAGGGTACCTTCCGAATTGGACAGAGGAGGTATTTACAGTATCAAGGATTAATCAAAAAGACTCTCCGACCACCTACAAGTTGAAAGATTACGATAATGAAGAAATTGAGGGTAGCTTTTACCGCGATGAGATTGAGGTAGTCACTGAAAGTGAAACATATTTGGTAGAGAAAATCATTCGATGTAAAAAAACGGCAAGGTGAAGAATGGTGTCTTGTTAATTGACTGGTTATCCTTCAAGTATGAACTCTTGGATGCGTCGTGCCGACATCTTTCATCTAAGTGATCGACAGTGATTCATGCAAAGTTGTAACTAACAATGTTTAGGGTTTGAGCTATGAATCCAACTGCCTCATTTTATTCACGACCCTCCTATGTAAGTGGCGGAGGACAAATTTACATCGGTGCTCGCCGCCAACGTGGAGGTAGCATACTTGGTGCACTGAAATCTGTTGTAGCACCTCTCATATCCAATGTCGGTAGATCTTTAAAACGAAATGTTTTAAGTAATGCCGTTGGCTTTGCTGGTGATGTTGCTAGTGATCTTTCCGGAGGTAGAAGTTTTAAGAGCAGTTTGTTGAATCGTGGGAAGGAACGCGGTTTAAAAACATTGAAGCAGACCATTGCTGGTGTTACTCAAGGAAAGAAATCACCTAAACGAATGAATAAAGGAAGGAGGAAACATCGCGGAGCTGGTAAGGTGCGATCTTCAGTCAAAAGGCATTCACGCAAACGTCGCAGAGGCTCTAATCATTCATCAGGCGCTAAACGACGACGCTGCTATAACTTCTAATCATGGAGTGTAAAACTTCCGGTTTTTGTTTGTTCGATCAACAAGCCATACAGACAGATATTCTTAGTTCAAGTATTGTAGATTATCATCCTCGAACAGCTGAGAATGCTGGTCCCATTGAATTTGTTATTCCTGGTGGTAGTGATGACTACATAGATTTGAGTTATGCGATGCTTGATTTGAGGTTTAGAATTCAGCAAGCAGATGGAACTGCTATTGACGATGCACATAAAGTTGGACTAAACAATTTACCATTGACTACATTACTTCGCGATGTTTCTCTAACGATTGGAGAGCAGCAAGTGGAAGGTGGTCAAAGCGATTATCCCTATAAATCATATTTCAATCATGTATCACAGTTTCATCCAGCAGCACAAAAAAGTCATATGGAAGCCATGGGATGGTACAGAGATGAAGCAGGAAAATTTGATGTTGAAACAAACAGTGGCTTTGTAAACCGATCTGCTATGATTAAAGATAGTAGAGTATGTCAGCTATATGGTCCGCTGAATTTAGACTTCTTTAGACAGTCAAAGTTTTTACTGTGTAATACCAGCATGCGACTCAAGCTGACATTGAATAAGCCTGAATTTGCGCTGAATGCATTTGCTAAAGTTGACAATTTTAGAATTCATGTGGAAGATATTGCACTTTACATTCGTCGAGTAGTACCGAATCCAAGTGTCATTAGAGGGCATGCTGAAGGCCTTAACCGCCAAAATGCCATTTACCCCATTCAGCATACAAAGCTTCTCACCTTTACAATTCCGAAAGATCAAAAGAGTTTCATGAAAGATGGCCTCTTTCCATCGGAAGCACCGAAGCTCCTCATGGTGGCAATGGTTGAAAATGAAGCATTTAATGGTAATATAAAGAAGAATCCTTTCAATTTTAAACACAATCAGTTAAGTGAAATTGCTTTACGTGTAAATGGTGTGAGTCATCCTGGTCCACCCTACAAACCAGATTTTGCTGCGGATCAATTTATGCGCAGTTATGATTTTATGGATGTCTTTGGCTTTTACAATACGGATGACACCAACGGACTTACTATGAAAGAGTTTAAGAGTGGATATACTATTTATGCATTTGATTTGACTGCTGACAGCGATATTAGTGCACCCTATCGTCAAGCGAACGTGCCTCATAATATTCGTTTGGATTTGACGTTCAAAAGAACACTACCTGAGACGATCAATGTATTAATTTATGCAGTCTTCGATTCAAATATTGAAATTACAAAGTATCGTGACGTGATTCTTCAGTATAATCGTTAATGAGTTGGTTGACTGCTGACGATATTAAGACTAAAGTGCAGCGTTAATGCAGACGAAGCGACGTTGAAAGCTTTCGATAATGTCTATTCACTCGATACCTTACCACCTGCAGTAAATCACTATCCCATCTTTATTGTGCTAAACACTCATTCACAGAATTTAGGCGGTGAGCATTGGAAAGCGATCTTTATTGGAGAAGACCGACGTGGTGAACTATTTGACTCTCTTGCTCAACCTCCAAATATACCAACACAGCAGTGGTTGAGAAAACATACGCGTCAATATCAGCGAAATGAACGCATACTACAACATCCACTTTCATCAACGTGTGGTGCTTTTGTACTGTACTTCATCTTAAAACGTTTACATGTATCTCGATTTGCATCTATTATTCAAAACTTTTCATGTAATCCATCCTCTAATGAAAAAATGATTTGTAAGTTCTATCATGATTTGAAATAAAAACATCATGTTGGAAAAATTGTTTTTTATTTTACAATCCGCTGGGTACGTACATACTCAATGAGATAGTCTAGGATCATATTTGCTTGTACATGAGATTTTAGTCCAGTAATGATCACTTTACTATTATGAAAGATTGCCACATGCACAGGTAACCAACAACTAATGAGAGCTGCAGGAAAAAGTTCGGGTTCATAACACAAACTGTAACTGCTGGTACGAATCTTCAAAAATGATAGACTGTCACTCAATTGAGTAGAGATCACCATATTGTCCACAGTCAGATTCGACATCACACACCTCTCCCTCTTCCATATCCGACGTAGTAGTCTTTGTAGCTCTAAGCGCATTGACTGCGCCGATGAATGAGAAAGGGCGCCGAGAATCTGTACAGTCCCATTTGGGAAGAGTTGAAGATTTCGTGAATTGTTCATCTTCACCACTAACATTTGAGGACGGCCCGGGTAATACTTGCTGTTTGGAAGCTGTTGGTGTAATGTTGTGAGATCGATTTTGGTGTAGAGTCTGAAGCGACGGAGAATGTTGACGATGGTGTAGCGATGGCGCTTCATGATGAAAGAATGAGTAAATTGAGCGATGTACCTTCCTTTTATACTTTTCCCAACTACCTTGATGAAATGTGAAGTTAGTATGAAGTTGGGAATGATAGAGTTGAATTCGCCGATTGTTGACGCGCAGCCAGATGCGATTTCCAATACGTGAATGTCTTTTCATATAGAAGTATTTCAAGTCCTTCATGATATGATGCAGAGATTGAAAATGACGATAAGATAAAGCAAACTCTCTTCTCACATTTCCAGTTGAATCTTTGAAATAGACGTTTCGATCATGATCCGTTTCAATACGTTGTAGGGAATCTAATTTCCAACTCATGATGTGTGGTAGTCATGTCTGATTAAGATTTGCATAGTAGGGCGATGAACTCACGACGAATAAATGTCATGATGGAGCGATGTATATATCTTCTATACTTCTCCCAATTGTATTTGCGAAATGAGAAACAGTTTGCGGAATGAGAATGGTAGATTTGAATTTCATTTCTGTAATGTTGAAGCCAAACTTGATCACCCAAGGAGATGAATCTTAATGTTTCAAAATATTCCAAATCCCTCATGATATCATTGAGGTTGACAAATTGTCGCCATGTTAATGTAATTCCTCTTGATGTATGACCATGAGAATTTTTGAAATGTACGTTTCCATCACGATCAACTCTGATATATTGTAGAGAGTCCAAAATCCAAGTCTTCATGATGTTATGCAAAGTTGCAGATTAGCAATATAAAAATGTCGTTTTATCATATTTTGCTTAGCAATGCGGCTACAAAGAGATTTACTAGTAATCGAGCTGCACTCTTTTTTACTCCCATTGATCATGTACAACAGCTAAATGGAAATTGGGAAGTGGGTGTCACTCAACTTGTTTATAGCAACTGTGTCTATACTTTTGATCATGAGGTGATGACTATTAATATGAGACGTACAGCTGCTTACCAATGTGAAAAGGGGTGCCGAGTATACATTCCACAGTGGTCAAAGAAAGATCTCTTATCATGTAAAAAGTTTATATATGATTTCTTGAATAAAGCGTGTAAACATATTGTCCAATTTACTCCGCACAATGATGATTATAATTATGTACATCATGTAGTTGAGAAAGATTGGATTGTTGGTTTAAGTCCAAGTTTAAGAAATGATTTAGGCTACCTCGCTAGCGCCTTAACAAGCTATGATAATTTTAACGTTAATTACCACATAAGTGGTCATAAACAGTTAATATATCGAGAGGAAGCTTATTATGTAGATCTTATTCCAAGAAATGAGAAGACGTTGGTGAAGAAGATTGTGATTAAGCCAAGAAAGACAAACATGACTCCTGAAACATTATTGAAGAAATTTAATTATCTCCTTCGAGTTGATGGTAAACAAGTGGCAACATTGACTTATATCAAATCATCTAATCATATTGCAATAAGCAAATTAAATGATGATGATCTAGTATTAGTTTGTTCAAAAGATTTTCATCAGTTCTTACGACATCGTTCTGCAGCTGTTCATGGAAAATCTGATATGCAACATTTACCATGTGAAAGGCCAAATCAATTTGATACAGAATGGACCGTATCTTTATACAGAAAGTGTGGAGAGCCTTTTGGTGGTTTCTTACATGAAACAAGAGTGTTGATGCCTCGCATTATTACTTCGGTTAAATTGGTTGTAGATTATTTAAATGAAGTGATTAATGAGCAACATATTTGATTTTCTGAAAAAGAAGGTGCTTTGTCTCTCACCATAAGTGGAAAATGTATTGAACTAATTATGGATAAAACTCTAATGGACATTTTGGGTTTTGATCAAAATATCTTTAAAAGTGGTTCTGTAACCAAAGCTAGCGCAGACATGTCGCTATCGCGTCGTATTAACTATTTTCAGATATATTCCAATATTGGTGAAGATGTACGTGTGGGAGATGTTGAAGCTCCATTGCTAGCAATGATACCATACCAGCCAAAAAGCTGCAGTATTTTATCTGAGCATACTTTCAAGAAAGTGCATTATACAAAGCTGAAATCAAACTACATCCCACAAATTGATATTGCCATTTATGATGATGCTGGTGCGTTGATTCCTTTTCATAAAGATGCTGTGACAAGTATTACACTCCATTTCCGAATGAAGAGTTAATGCAAAAGTATGCTATTATATTTTTCCAATGTGAATAATATGGAAAGTGAAAATAAGGACTCGTTTCTAATCTACTTGCCCAGTAATGCTTCTATGAATAAATTTCCCAAAAATAAACCATCAGACTATCGAGTAGAATTAAATCGGCCACTGCATTTAGAAGGTGAATGGGAGGTTGGCGTTTCTAGTATTTGCTATGATAGCAATATTCAGAATGTGAATGATTTGGAAGAAATGATATTGACTCCTCGCACCCATGATGGAATAACGATGAATAATGCATTCCAGTTCCCATACAATTTAACATCAGATGGAAAATGGAACTCTGAATGGATTCAGATAAAATCAGATTCTTATGAGCTGGAGTGGGGAGTTCTTATTGGAGTGGGAGACAGTTCCTCCGCTTTCATTCTTTTACTAAAGGTCTTACGCTGAGGTTGGATAGTGAATTCTATCCGCATCTTGGTTTTGGTCATGGACTACATCTAACGTCAATTGCTACTGCAAATGTTAGAAAAGTTTATTCAAATCGAATCAACAAATTTCATTATAGATTTAAAATATTTGATGAAGATGTTGTAGAATGCGAAGAACGCATCATTTTGAAAAAGCGTGGTGTTCAACCTTTATCACTTATTGAGTTAGTAAAACGATGGAATGAGACTGTGGGTAAGAAGTATGGAGAGAAAATTATGGCGGACAAAAATAAGTTGGTTATTCAGAAATATAATGACAAACTTACAGTTTATTTCTCTCCAACCTTGCGTCATTTTGTAAGACATTATACACCTATTATTGGAAGCGGTGTGGTGTATGCTTCTCATGAATATCACACTAAAGCTGATTCAGTTAATGATGAATGGTGGGTGGACATCTATGGCGATCGCATCAAGAAAATTTACCAGTCTTATGAAGAATCTAAAGTTGCTATCAATATAATGCCGCGTCTATATCATACAGTTGAAAGCTTCATTCATGTAGTAAATCCTTATATACAACAGAAGTTGAAGCATGTGATGAAAAGTAAATATGATGTAAAGACACACCACATTTCGTTTTCAATTGAAAATCAACGCGTTGTTCTGAAACTGGGTGATGACATTCAATGTCAATTGAGTAAAAATTTGAAAAAACTCTTTGGTTTTTCAATGCTACAAACAGTGTTTGCTGCTGCGCATACGATTGGTATAGAAACACCAATGACACTTGATAAACATGAACAGCACCTTTACATTCAAAGTGATTTGATTCTACCTATTTCTGTTGGTGAGAAGAAAGAATACATTTTACGTGATTTCATTCATGATAAAGACGCTTCATATGGAATAGTCGAGAAGATGTTTGAATCTATTTTCTATCATCCCGTCGTCAAACAAACTATACCCTCTATTGCTATCAAAATTACCAATGGTTTACAAGAGTGCATCCATGTGAAAGATACTAAATCCCTCATAACGTTAGTGTTTCGGAAAACAAAGTGAAGTCATTGTGATATGTTTATTGAAATATGTACATGAATGTGAAGCAATAGACTTTATACAACATCCACTGAAAATATATACATGAGCGCACTTCAATAAACATTGTTATATACAAAAAGTCTTTTTACTTCGTGAAGGGTGGAAATATACAGGGATAGGAAAAATGTCTTTCAGTGGAAAAGTCATCACATGGGGAATGTACAGATGTGGACACATATTCACAAGGAAAAAACAATCTCATGCGATACATAAAACAACAATGTTTATCTACAGAAATCAACATCAAAATACTAAGTTAAGGATGATTATGCTAAGACGTCTCCTGAATGTGGTAGTGTGAGTTTAATTCTTTTGGGTGGTGGTATGTTTGTGTCAGGATGTCCATGTGGAAGAGATATGTTGTGTTCTAACCAGCACCTCTTATCCTCCCATGCTGAAAGAGCCCGTTTCCTAAAAGTATGAGTTTTGATCTCATGCGACTTAGATTTTAAGATTGTCATATTGACAAACGTTATATTTTTATTTCTATAGGCTTTCCTGAAATTCTTATGTTTCATGTTAGAGACCAATGATCTTGATATGCCTTTAGCGCGCTTAATGCTATCATCACTATCCTTTAATTTCATAGAATACATTTTAGGGCGGAGGAGAATCATTTCATCTATTTCCTTCCCTGCTGTCTCATCCTTAAAGCAGCCAAGTTTTGCCTTATTTTTGATGGAGTAGAGTGGATGATCAGCAGGATAATTTGATGTATCAAAATATCTTTCTAAAGATTTTCCTACTTCATTGAAATTTAAATCTTTTTGAGTAGTAATACCTAAGAAGAAACTATCTGTATCACCACCCAACAAACGAACCTCTTTTACGAGAGGACATGGTTTTAGTATTTTATAAAAGAGTTGGTACATTTCAAGCTTAGAATAATCTAGTACAGCTTGACCAATATAGATGGGTTTGCACAACTCAACTTCAGATTTTATCATTTTAACACCTATAAGGTCCTCATCGATAATGTCTCTATCGATGAATAGAGGTGATGAGGTCAATTTGTGATACTTTTGATCATCATTAACTAGTTTGTAGTTTACGTGCTTTCTAACATCCTCCATCGTCTTACCAAATAGACTGTTGTTCTTATATTTATAAAAATCTTTTTCAAAGTTATTTTGGGCTAGTGCACGTTTTTGACTGTTACTATCTATGTAGGTTTTGAGGAAGGCTTTCTGTCTAAATTTAATAATGCGGTGAACTCTTTTTAAAATCATACCCATTTCTAAATAAAATTTTAAGATGCTAAAGTGGACTAGATAGTTTTCTTTATCATACTGGGTGAGTAAAAGTTTGCGACAAGGCTTATAGTCGGGTTGTCCACATGATTCTAAATCTTTATGAAATTGTTTCATAAAGTCGGAAAACATATCTTTACTCACTTCACCTGATTCGGGTGCGAGTGGAAAATCTACGGTTTTATGTTTAATATTATTTGGATAGATTAGATCTATCTCAAAATAATATCCCCAATCACCTTCATCTGGAATTGCTAGTATGTTAGAAGGGTTGGAGAAATGTTGAATATCACTATCATCTAACCAGCTAAACTCAGAGTGAGGTAGCGGTTTGGATAATGAACTACCATACAAATTATTTTGGTCATAATACTTCAGATGAGTCTGGTCATTGCCTACTGTTTTAGATTTTAACCTATGTTTATTTACAAATGTGAGACCACCGCGAATTCCTCGCTCAAATAAATTATACATCTCTGGATCTTGTAAGAGATGAATGGTCTCACCAGTCATTTTAAAAGCAGACTTAAATGACATGGCTGGCAGACTGACAAAGTGGACGGGATCTAACTTATCTTCTTCTAATGCCACTCGTCGAAACTCCTGAAATACATCAGCCAGCAAAAATACATCTAACTTAAGGTAGGCAATCATATATTCACCAAATGTATGGCAGTCAAATTTTATCCATGCATATTGTGCATGATCATAATCTTCGGTATTACATTCTGCGCCGGTCAAATCATTTTTAAATTTATCTATGGGCGGAAGAGAAGTCTCGCCGAGTTTACTAATCGCATCAAAATATGCATATGGAAAGACTCCTTTCCGTGTGATGACTTCATCGGTTAGATTTGGGTATTGTTTCTTAAGATTTTGTGTTAGTGGAAGAGACTTTAGATTTTGCACGAGAGAGGCCAGTGATGCAGTCATAAATTGGTAGGAATCTAAAAATTTTATATCAAAATAGACCGTCTTATTTTCTTTAGTTTTATCGACAGGCACTTTTGCTGTCATGGCCATAAACTTCTCTCTCGTTTGCGCTATTACATCAAGCTTCCACTCTTTCATTTGACCTAAACCTCCTTTTATTATCATATGGCTGTCGTAGCCCTTGAAATTATGGAAAATGACGGGTAATGTACGCCGTTTCATCCTAAGTGAAAAATTGCATTTTGAACAGAGTGCGTTTCTAAATTTACCATTGATGTGATCATGGTCGCGCACTTTCTTAATCTTATCATCGTCAAATGTTTTCCTACATTTGGGGCAAATGTTGCAACTATCAAATTTTGCTTGATCATCTGCTGTCATATGCAATGATCTGCGATAGAGTTCACCATCATGTTTTTGTTGAAATTTTACAGCCTGTTCGAGGAATTGTAGGAATTGGTAAATACAATCCTCACCTTGCCAGACGCGCATTTTATTTTGCCTACTCCTAAAGTGATCATGCCATACTTCATAGCAGGAAATGGCTGCTGGTCGATGGATGTTATCATCGATATAACATTCGATGTCAGCATAGATGACACGAAGAGGACTAAGTTCATCACCATTCTCTCTATATGAAAACTCCTTATCTTTGGGCATGCGCTCCATTTGCAGTTTACCTCGCTTACACCATTCGTAATGAGTTTCAAATTTAGTTTTCCTCCTAAAGTGGCGAATACATCTGTCGCAGTAATATAACTCTCTACTAGAGTTTTCTAAGTGGTGGTATAAGCGAGAGATTTTGGGAATACCGCAGTAGTGCCATTCCTCACTATCATCCTGTTTTACTAATAACAGGTTTACTGTACGTTCATAACAACTCGAACGCGAGTTGTAGCGCACACCCTTCAATCCCTTTTCCCAAACATGGAGAACTATTTTGATGTTGTTCAATTTTTCAAATTTTTCTATATCTTTAATTTTCATATCGTCACTATTACAGTCATCGAAGTTTAATTCATTCTCCCACTGTTGATACTTACTCTTGCGGTATCGACTATTCTGCACATCATTATAGTGGAGAATGGAGAGGACGGCATACTTAAAACATTGCGATTCGCAATCTACAGAAATGACTGCTGCTTTATTTCTTAAATTTTTCGGAAGTTTAAAGGAGCCTCGACCACTATGATTTCCTAATAAACTGATTTTAATCATGGCGGTCTCAATACCATCAAAAACGAGTCCACTGTCACGCTCGTTAAATTTATCTATATTTAATTTTAACCCTTGGATATGAAAATTTATCCAAGACTCACAGTCTACAACTTCGTTTGCAGGAGAGGAGGGTATGTGAAACTCCAACCTCTCTATTATTTGTCCAGTATGGTGGTCGATTTTTACATATTTTATTTTAAGATAGATGAGCGCCTTCATTCTAAAATTGTCTAAATTGTTGAAGAGCGCTTCTATCAATGATGAATTTTGATGAAACCATTCCTCAAAGTTAGCAATGGTTTCTGAGGAGTCCATCTGGTAGTTCCTCACTAAATTATTTATGGACACCTCAGTGAGTCGGATAGAGGAGGTACCGTTGGTGTAGGTATCGTTCGTGTGTGTATGTTGAAGTCTGTGCGAAGATAGTTCAAAACGTGTCTCGAAAGACTGAATGCATAAATCGCAAGAAAAGGAGACATCGTTAACAGAATCATCCCTACCTTCGGAGATTGATGCCGGCTTAGGTCTACAAACACCTCGCTTGATGTGTCGGATGAGATCACGCTTCCTCGTGAAGATGTGTCCACAGTCAGCACATTGCCGATCGTCGCATTCCCGTGACAATGTTGACATGGACTCGCTCGAGATGGGACTGGTATCACCTGAAAGAGAAATCATTCTATCATCTCTGTTCAAGTCTCAGTGTATTGTTACAACCTACCTTGACTCAACAACTCTAAACTTTCCTCGAGAAGGGAGGGTGTTGGTGATGAAGTTGATGCCTGAAATTGAGGAAGATGCTATTAGCCACACGTTTGAGGGAGATGAGAGAGGAAATTTTCAACTTACCATTTGAATGAAATTATGTTTAAGCTTGATACTTCAACAAGATAGAGACTTCACTCAAATTTGGAATTCACTAAAGAGCAGTTCACTTGTACGCCTCAAATACAGAATTCGTCAGAGAACAGTTCACTTATGCGTCTCAAAGACAGAGTGAAATGATACGGATGTCACTTTGCTTATATACTTTCATTCTCTTCATTCATTGGATGTTCATTCTGATTGGCTGCTTGTGTATACTTAAGAATTAGAAAACATTTCAAAGTCATTATTCACAGTCAACATGACAAGCCCTCCAACAACATCAAACACAAAATTCTCTTCTCCATGCTCAACACCAAAGGCGCTCGTTACACCAAATGCACCAAGAAAGGCGAAGGTGGAGAAGGTGTACCGACTGGACAATATACGAAAGTTGTCATTACCAGCGGACGAGGAAGAGGAGAGTGTATGTGAGAAGGAGTGTCCCGACTTAACAGGCGTGAGGTGGAAGTATCTCCAGTACGATACTGACGATGTGATGGAGATCACCAGCACGAAATTCCTCCACCAATTATGGGAGTGGTACACCCCTAACTCCCAGCCACGAACTATGGCAGAGTGGGAGTATATTGATAAAGTGAGGCTCGCAGTGGAAGAACGATTAAAGCAACTGAACTGTTTTTGTTATCTATGTGAAGCCAGACTCTGGGACGATATTGACGATGAAGACCTTTTGAAATACATGCCATAATAAATTTTTATCTCGTATTATCTTTGCTTTCATACTGACGTACTTGAATGGGGCTTCAGTGGATGATTTAACCATGTATACATTTTCATTTGGAAATAGTAGCACGCTTAGTCTAACTTGTAAATCTTAAAACATTTCATATGGACGATGATGATAGATGAAATAGTGTCAAATAAAATTAAGATAGCTTACACTTCTGATACAGGGATAGCAATCGACTGCGATCCATGTGTAAAGAGCTTGTTAGACTACGGATGGGGTTAAGTGGATGATTTAACCATGTATACATTTTCATTTGGAAATAGTAGCACGCTTAGTCTAACTTCTAAGTCTTAAAACATTTCATATGGACGATGATGATAGATGAAATAGTGTCAAATAAAATTAAGATAGCTTACACTTCTGATACAGGGATAGCAATCGACTGCGATCCATGTGTAAAGAGCTTGTTAGACTACGGATGGGGTTAAGTGGATGATTTAACCATGTATACATTTTCATTTGGAAATAGTAGCACGCTTAGTCTAACTTGTAAATCTTAAAACATTTCATATGGACGATGATGATAGATGAAATAGTGTCAAATAAAATTAAGATAGCTTACACTTCTGATACAGGGATAGCAATCGACTGCAATCCATGTGTAAAGAGCTTGTTAGACTACGGATGGGGTTAAGTGGATGATTTAACCATGTATACATTTTCATTTGGAAATAGTAGCACGCTTAGTCTAACTTGTAAATCTTAAAACATTTCATATGGACGATGATGATAGATGAAATAGTGTCAAATAAAATTAAGATAGCTTACACTTCTGATACAGGGATAGCAATCGACTGCGATCCATGTGTAAAGAGCTTGTTAGACTACGGAAGAGAGAAGTGTGTTATGTTGCGTGTGGCGCGTGAGTGTCCTCCCATTTCATTCCATTCATTATTTTTCTTCCCCTCTGCATTCCATATCCGAGGATATGTGGCGGGCTTGGGACCGCTTTAGCTGCATTAGAAGGTTGGCCCTTAAAAGAGCCCATGGGTCGTTCTCCGTCCACCGACACTCCTCTCACTTCTGCAAAAACTCTGAAAGAAAAAGAATAGGAGATTAGATGAGCTACAAAAATGATCATGTTGAGGAAGCTTACTGGGAACTTTCTTCCGAACTTTTCGGACGACGAAGTCTTCAAGCTGACCGGTAACGTCCATACTCATGTGGAGACATCGGACTCCGTCGCCCTCATAACACTGCTGGGTCACGTTGGGGTCATCCGTGATGGTTGGGGCGTCGCATACATTATTCTCAAAGAGGGGAAGATGGACTTCATACACTCTCCTTTTTCGACACTTCAAACGCTCATGCAGTCGCTCCACTTCACCCGTCAACCTCTTATTAATAACCTTCACCTCCTCCGTCTCCTTCACCACGCTTCGCATCCGCTCTATCTCTTCATCCTTCCTCGACACACTCCCCTGCAAACTCTCCACCAAACCTGCCTTCCTCATCAACTCGCTCCTTTCCGCCATCCATTCCTTCTCCTTCTTTCTCAAGCTCTCCAACTCTTCCCTCGTTGCCCTATACCCCTCAACCTTCACCTTCAGCTCTTCATTCTCCTTCAAAACTTTTCTATTATTACTTTCCAAAGCCATCACACGATCCTTCATTCTCACAAATACCTCCGTATCATACGCCTCTTGCTGCCGTGGCGATGACGCTGCCATCGGCTTAGCCACTTCCTCCCCCTCCCACTCTTCCTTCAAATCCGCTCTATCCCCAAACAAAACTTCCATCACCGCATCCAAATCAACATCATCCTTCTTCTTCATTTTCGCTCTCAACTCAACTTCCTCACTCGAACTCCCATCACTCGAAATCACATCACTCGCATTCCTCACCACTTTCTCCCCAATCACGTCCTGAATCGTTGCGACCGCCTTTCTCACCTCTTCCCTTTCCAACAACTCTCCCTCAAACCATGCCTTGAACCCCTTCTCTCCGATGTTCCCACTCTCACACTGCAAATGCGCCTTCATAAATTCCTTCTCATCCCCCATCACACATTTCCGACAAGACACACACAACCTCAACATCACTTTCCTCTCATGGCCCATCGTCCCCTCTTTTTCTTTTAAATGTTTCTTCAGTTCGCTACCTCTGGCAATCTTGCCACAACTACACTTGCCCACCAACATCTTGGCATTACTCGATTTTGTCATGATAATTCTGTAAAGATAGAGTAAAATTTGATAGCAAGTGTTTATAGGATACTACTTGCTGATATGCATTGAAAGACTAAGTCACCAAACATTTGATAGCAAGTCAGCAACCGTTTGGGTGTTAAGCTCTTGAATCCGTTACAGGCATTACTCAGAGGGGATCTTATCCCAGCTCCAAGGCCTCGACCCACAAATCCAACCTCGATCGGACAGAGCGTGCGTCATATCACTGTGTTGGTATCCGGGCCCCAGTTTTGACATGAAAACCGGTGGAGTTATTTACAAGAGGAAACGACCCAAGTCACAGAGACTCATAAACGACTGCTTTTTATTCAAAAACTTTAATTATTATCATTAAATATGAATTTAAATTTTTCAGTATTTTAGTACTACTCATAAAACGTTTATAAGTAGTCTGTCACCTTCAGCATAGCAAACGCTGTCGAATGTTTTTTGAATCAAGTCTAAAGAACTTGTAGAAGCAAAGTTATAGCCGTTTGAAGATTTCGGCCTACTATCATCAAATGGTCAGTCACGCTATACTGACTAACCTATAAGTCTGACACCTTAGCTGATATCAGCAATGTAAAGTCAGAAGTCCGATATCGGACCTCAAGAGAAACGACTTACCTGTAGTCAGTTTCTCAACTTAGTGAAATTCCTCTCCCGATCCCGTTCTTATATACCCTGTAAATATGCAATCGATAAGAGGGGGGGGGACGTCAGTGAAATTTCAGAATTTGATGAAAAATGTTTTGGTGACGGTCCCAGGTCGAAATTCCACACTTTGGAAAATTTTCAAAATTTTACCCATACAAAGTCACTCTGACACTTAGGATTTTTTCAGGTAAGCGAGCTCCGACCTAAAATCTTGTAACCGCTCTAACTTTTGAACGAAGACAGATAGGAACAAGCCGATTCTTTCACTGAATTTGTCTCACTCTTAGCTTTCAAACGAGCTATCGCACGACAAAATCCGTCCACTAGAAGCCAAAATCGAAGCAAGCTGTCCAGAGGGGGGGGAACGTCAGTGAAATTTCAGAATTTGATGAAAAATGTTTTGGTGACGGTCCCAGGTCGAAATTCCACACTTTGGAAAATTTTCAAAATTTTACCCATACAAAGTCACTCTGACACTTAGGATTTTTTCAGGTAAGCGAGCTCCGACCTAAAATCTTGTAACCGCTCTAACTTTTGAACGAAGACAGATAGGAACAAGCCGATTCTTTCACTGAATTTGTCTCACTCTTAGCTTTCAAACGAGCTATCGCACGACAAAATCCGTCCACTGGAAGCCAAAATCGAAGCAAGCTGTCCAGAGGGGGGGGGACGTCAGCGAAAATTTTTCTCTCCGATTGACTTGAAACTCACCATACCGATGCAGAATTTCACGCTGAATCCGAATCTGGCCTCCGTTTTCTCATCCGATGCTTCGTTTTGGCTCTACAGTAGGCAGCCATCGCAAAAATTCTAACTCTGTCGTTTTTTCGAAAAATGTTGAAAATTTTTTCTCTCCGATTGACTTGAAACTCACCATACAGATAAAGAATTTCACGCTGATTCCAAATCTGAAATCCGTTTTCCAATCCGATGCTTCGTTTTGAAGCTAGAGCCCAAAACGTCCCAAATTCTAACTCTGTCGTTTTTCGCCAATGTCCCAACATCTTAAATGGCGTCTCACATCTAAACGAAGACAGATAGGAACAAGCCGATTCTTTCAGTGAATTTGTCTCACTCTTAGCTTTCAAACGAGCTATCGCACGACAAAATCCGTCCACTAGAAGCCAAAATCGAAGCAAGCTGTCCAGAGGGGGGGGGACGTCAGTGAAATTTCAGAATTTGATGAAAAATGTTTTGGTGACGGTCCCAGGTCGAAATTCCACACTTTGGAAAATTTTCAAAATTTTACCCATACAAAGTCACTCTGACACTTAGGATTTTTTCAGGTAAGCGAGCTCCGACCTAAAATCTTGTAACCGCTCTAACTTTTGAACGAAGACAGATAGGAACAAGCCGATTCTTTCACTGAATTTGTCTCACTCTTAGCTTTCAAACGAGCTATCGGACGACAAAATCCGTCCACTGGAAGCCAAAATCGAAGCAAGCTGTCCAGAGGGGGGGGGACGTCAGTGAAATTTCAGAATTTGATGAAAAATGTTTTGGTGACGGTCCCAGGTCGAAATTCCACACTTTGGAAAATTTTCAAAATTTTACCCATACAAAGTCACTCTGACACTTAGGATTTTTTCAGGTAAGCGAGCTCCGACCTAAAATCTTGTAACCGCTCTAACTTTTGAACGAAGACAGATAGGAACAAGCCGATTCTTTCACTGAATTTGTCTCACTCTTAGCTTTCAAACGAGCTATCGCACGACAAAATCCGTCCACTGGAAGCCAAAATCGAAGCAAGCTGTCCAGAGGGGGGGGGAACGTCAGTGAAATTTCAGAATTTGATGAAAAATGTTTTGGTGACGGTCCCAGGTCGAAATTCCACACTTTGGAAAATTTTCAAAATTTTACCCATACAAAGTCACTCTGACACTTAGGATTTTTTCAGGTAAGCGAGCTCCGACCTAAAATCTTGTAACCGCTCTAACTTTTGAACGAAGACAGATAGGAACAAGCCGATTCTTTCACTGAATTTGTCTCACTCTTAGCTTTCAAACGAGCTATCGCACGACAAAATCCGTCCACTAGAAGCCAAAATCGAAGCAAGCTGTCCAGAGGGGGGGGGACGTCAGCGAAAATTTTTCTCTCCGATTGACTTGAAACTCACCATACCGATGCAGAATTTCACGCTGAATCCGAATCTGGCCTCCGTTTTCTCATCCGATGCTTCGTTTTGGCTCTACAGTAGGCAGCCATCGCAAAAATTCTAACTCTGTCGTTTTTTCGAAAAATGTTGAAAATTTTTTCTCTCCGATTGACTTGAAACTCACCATACAGATAGAGAATTTCACGCTGATTCCAAATCTGAAATCCGTTTTCCAATCCGATGCTTCGTTTTGAAGCTACAGCCCAAAACGTCCCAAATTCTAACTCTGTCGTTTTTCGCCAATGTCCCAACATCTTAAATGGCGTCTCACATCTAAACGAAGACAGATAGGAACAAGCCGATTCTTTCACTGAATTTGTCTCACTCTTAGCTTTCAAACGAGCTATCGCACGACAAAATCCGTCCACTAGAAGCCAAAATCGAAGCAAGCTGTCCAGAGGGGGGGGACGTCAGTGAAATTTCAGAATTTGATGAAAAATGTTTTGGTGACGGTCCCAGGTCGAAATTCCACACTTTGGAAAATTTTCAAAATTTTACCCATACAAAGTCACTCTGACACTTAGGATTTTTTCAGGTAAGCGAGCTCCGACCTAAAATCTTGTAACCGCTCTAACTTTTGAACGAAGACAGATAGGAACAAGCCGATTCTTTCACTGAATTTGTCTCACTCTTAGCTTTCAAACGAGCAATCGCACGACAAAATCCGTCCACTGGAAGCCAAAATCGAAGCAAGCTGTCCAGAGGGGGGGGACGTCAGTGAAATTTCAGAATTTGATGAAAAATGTTTTGGTGACGGTCCCAGGTCGAAATTCCACACTTTGGAAAATTTTCAAATTTTTACCCATACAAAGTCACTCTGACACTTAGGATTTTTTCAGGTAAGCGAGCTCCGACCTAAAATCTTGTAACCGCTCTAACTTTTGAACGAAGACAGATAGGAACAAGCCGATTCTTTCACTGAATTTGTCTCACTCTTAGCTTTCAAACGAGCTATCGCACGACAAAATCCGTCCACTAGAAGCCAAAATCGAAGCAAGCTGTCCAGAGGGGGGGGGACGTCAGCGAAAATTTTTCTCTCCGATTGACTTGAAACTCACCATACCGATGCAGAATTTCACGCTGAATCCGAATCTGGCCTCCGTTTTCTCATCCGATGCTTCGTTTTGGCTCTACAGTAGGCAGCCATCGCAAAAATTCTAACTCTGTCGTTTTTTCGAAAAATGTTGAAAATTTTTTCTCTCCGATTGACTTGAAACTCACCATACAGATAGAGAATTTCACGCTGATTCCAAATCTGAAATCCGTTTTCCAATCCGATGCTTCGTTTTGAAGCTAGAACCCAAAACGTCCCAAATTCTAACTCTGTCGTTTTTCGCCAATGTCCCAACATCTTAAATGGCGTCTCACATCTAAACGAAGACAGATAGGAACAAGCCGATTCTTTCACTGAATTTGTCTCACTCTTAGCTTTCAAACGAGCTATCGCACGACAAAATCCGTCCACTAGAAGCCAAAATCGAAGCAAGCTGTCCAGAGGGGGGGGACGTCAGTGAAATTTCAGAATTTGATGAAAAATGTTTTGGTGACGGTCCCAGGTCGAAATTCCACACTTTGGAAAATTTTCAAAATTTTACCCATACAAAGTCACTCTGACACTTAGGATTTTTTCAGGTAAGCGAGCTCCGACCTAAAATCTTGTAACCGCTCTAACTTTTGAACGAAGACAGATAGGAACAAGCCGATTCTTTCACTGAATTTGTCTCACTCTTAGCTTTCAAACGAGCAATCGCACGACAAAATCCGTCCACTGGAAGCCAAAATCGAAGCAAGCTGTCCAGAGGGGGGGGACGTCAGTGAAATTTCAGAATTTGATGAAAAATGTTTTGGTGACGGTCCCAGGTCGAAATTCCACACTTTGGAAAATTTTCAAATTTTTACCCATACAAAGTCACTCTGACACTTAGGATTTTTTCAGGTGAGCGAGCTCCGACCTAAAATCTTGTAACCGCTCTAACTTTTGAACGAAGACAGATAGGAACAAGCCGATTCTTTCACTGAAGTTGTCTCACTCTTAGCTTTCAAACGAGCTATCGCACGACAAAATCCGTCCACTAGAAGCCAAAATCGAAGCAAGCTGTCCAGAGGGGGGGGACGTCAGCGAAAATTTTTCTCTCCGATTGACTTGAAACTCACCATACCGATGCAGAATTTCACGCTGAATCCGAATCTGGCCTCCGTTTTCTCATCCGATGCTTCGTTTTGGCTCTACAGTAGGCAGCCATCGCAAAAATTCTAACTCTGTCGTTTTTTCGAAAAATGTTGAAAATTTTTTCTCTCCGATTGACTTGAAACTCACCATACAGATAGAGAATTTCACGCTGATTCCAAATCTGAAATCCGTTTTCCAATCCGATGCTTCGTTTTGAAGCTAGAACCCAAAACGTCCCAAATTCTAACTCTGTCGTTTTTCGCCAATGTCCCAAAATCTTAAATGGCGTCTCACATCTAAATGAAGACAGATAGGAACAAGCCGATTCTTTCATTGAATTTGTCTCACTCTTAGCTTTCAAACGAGCTATGGCACGACAAAATCCGTGCACTGGAAGCCAAAATCGAAGCGAGCTGTCCAGAGGGGGGGGCGTCAGCGAAAAAATTTCTCTCCGATTGCGTTCAAATTCACCATACCGATGCAGAATTTCACGCTGAATCCGAATCTGGCCTCCGTTTTCCCATCCGATGGTTCGTTTTGGCGCTACACACCAAAACGTCCCAAATTCTAACTCTGTTAAAATTTTGAAGAAAAATTTTTTCTCTCCGATTGAGCTGGAAATCACACCACAGATGCAGAATTTTACGCTGAATCCGAATCTGGCAGCCATTTCACCATCCACGACAACCTAGACGGTCGCCCACGTCAACCTAGACGGTCGCCCACGTCAACCTAGACGGTCGCCCACGTCAACCTGGACGGTCGCCCACGTCAACCTGGCGGTCGGACCAACTCACCCGAGTCTCACACTCTGTCGTTGCAGAGGGGGGGGGAGTCAGCGAACATGTTGTGAACGGGAACCCACCTGGCCGGCACATCACGACAGACCACAACCTCTGTCGTTCCAGAGGGGGGGGGGACTCAGACCCGAAGCACCACGGCGGCCGACCACGACACTCTGCCGTTCCAGACGGGGGGGGACTCAGACCCGAAGCACCACGGCGGCCGACCACGACACTCTGCCGTTCCAGAGGGGGGGGCGCCGGTCGAGTGTTTGTCACTTGCTTACTACTCGCATGACTCTAAAATCTTCAATGAGTCGTCCTTAAAATCAAAACTGGAAAATGGATCTATCTCAGGAATTTTACTGGGAGACGGAGGATATGCAGCCAAGACATATATGTTGACTCCTGTAACGAATCCATCCTCACACGAAGAAGAGCAGTACAATTATTTTCACAGCGTAGCTAGAAATGTGATTGAACGGTTATTCGGTATTTGGAAGCGGCGATTTTCTATTTTGGGACCAGATTCCCGAATCCGCGTTAAGATTGATACAGCAATGAACATCATTGTTGCATGTGCAGTTATTCATAACTTTACTTTAAACCACAGTTCTACTTTCGTGGATGAACCTCACACGAGTAGGCCTACTGTTGACCAAGACACAGATAGGGGTTCCTTCAATACTGGAACCGCCTCAAACACCACTGAGGGAAATGCATTTTGCAGGAGCATCATTATTTCTCATTTTAGAAGATGAATGCCTATGTCATCCAATGCTATAAGAGTTTCACATACATGTACTCGTACATTTCGTGTTTCTGTAGTTTATTTTCATATTAGTGTTAATACGTTAAGCATGTATTAGTGCTCAATTAACACATTGTGAATGATTGGAAAAAGATTATATTCCATGAAACATGATTGTATTTTTCATTTTATGGCTCAAAATCCACAAATCCTAATCATAGGAAGAGTTCGCATGATTCAGATCATGAAGTGTTTTGACGATATCCATCTCACATACATCAGAAGTTGTTACTCTCATGGCTGACAGTATTTCATGCTCAATGATAGGAGTATATAGTGTGACATCCGGCGCGACGCTTCGCTTCGCTTGCGCCGGATGTCACACTTTTGCGGGTTTTTTTCAAAATTTTCAAAAAAATCAAAATTTCAAAAATTTAGGCGGTCTCAAAATATCACGTAATCTAAAAAATATCACGTGGTCGAAAAATATCACGTGGACGAAAATTTAGGCGGTCTTAAAATATCACGTAGCTGAAGGTCGAAAATTTAGGCAGATGAAAATTCAGGTTGCCCAAAAAATATCACGTAGACTTAATGTACCAGAAGATTGTATTCAAAATATTTCTTTAAAAATGGAAACCTCAGAAATGGAGGGAACTTCGACGGGGACGAAAATGGAAGAAGCCTCAGAAATGGAAGGAATAAAAGTGGAAGAAACCGCAAGAATATATCCTTCGTTATCATATGAAATGAACATCGAAAAGATGAACAAAGAAAAACATAAAGATAGAGTTAGGTATATGAAAGATAAGGAATCTCAATTATTATTAAGATTAGAGCATTATAAAAAAATAAGAAAGAGATGGTCTAATGTTAAGAATGTAACACAAGGAATTGGCATATTCTTAACAATAAGTTTAGGTGCTTTAACAATTGTTATATCTTCAGGTGTTTTAGTAATTCCAGTAGTTGCTACAGCTTTAACAGGTACGGGTGTTTTTGCAACTTCACTTGTTACAATGTTAGATAAATCTTTAATAACTAAGAAACGAAAATCATTAAAAACTAAGCATTTACATATTAAAGAAGTCTATGACAAATTGCATTACTACTTTCAAAGAGTATGTGATGATAATGTTATTACGTTAGATGAGATTGAAAAATTTGATCAAATAGCTAATGAAGTAAATCAAATATCATTTCATTTAAAGACCGAAAAAGTTGATGATAAGAATAAACAGGATGGTAAAACTCTTAGTGATGGTAAAATTTCTAATGAAGAAAATGACAAAATTTTTTTAGAAGAGCTAAAAACTTTAAGCGAAAATTTAAGCAAAACATTATTAAACAAAACTTAAAACGAGAAAACTTTAAACGAAAAGATGTCAGACAACAAAGCAATAAAAAAATAATTGTTCAGTAAAATGTTTTTGTTGTATTCCAATGTTACCACAAAATTCAAATATTATATTTTAAAAATGGATAAAATTAAAGCTGATAATCAAAAAAGAATTAAACAATTAGACGAGTTAATAAAACAAAAAAATATTATGAAAGAAAATCATCTTCAACATAGAATGATAAAAGCTGGTATTCAATCTGATATGTTTGAAAAAATGCAGCAAACCGAGCAAGTAAAAACTGATTTTGAAAAAACTATGGAACCATTTAAAACTCTTGAAAAAGAATTTAATGAAAAACAAATTAATATAATTGATCCAGAACACAAAACTATATTAGATGACTATGGATTACTAGAATCAAACATTAATAAGAAATTACCAAAATCTATGCAATTTGAACATTCTATTTCATTTATAGATGGAAAAACAATACCTAGATTTTATCTCGGACAAAAAGAAGTATTTCCACAACCTTTTCGAGGTTTAATTTTTTCACCAGATAAATATCCTTTTAGTTTAGATAGAAATTTTGTTGATCTTTTAAGAGGAGCAGATTTAAAAAATTATGCTGTAGGAGATCTCATAAAATATAAAGCTATGTTAGATAGAGTTGGTGCAGCAAAATCTCTTAGACGTTATAAACAATTAGAAAATTTATTATCAACGGGAGTTAAAGTAGGAAAAGGTTTTAAAACAGAAACAACTGTATTTTTACCAGATGATCCACAAGAATTACTAAATAGATTAAATATTTTAATATCTGCAATAAAAGAAGGACATAATTCTAGTTTCAATGAAATTCATGCCATATTGAAAAGACTGTTAGAAAAGAAGATTCTAAATGAAGAGGATTATAAAAGTGTAGCTGAAAAATGTTGTTTCTAATCTTTTTATAAAAAAATATTTATTCAAAATTTAAACTAAAAAATGTGTTCAGCAGATTTAGACAAAATTAATTATCATTTAGAAAATCTAACAGAGATTTTGGGTTCATCAAAATTTAGTACGACGTTAAAAATTATAACAACTACTTCATCACACACTTGTAATTAGAACCCATTCTGCATTTGGAACAAAATAAAAATTATCAAATTGCATTGACTAGTTTCTCCACATTTAACACTATTCAAAACGTTATCAAAGATGTGAATGACTAATTTAGATATTCTACTGATAAAGGCAAAACGTGGAAAGTGCTAACTTTTCTTCCTGGTTCTTACGAAGTTGAATCAATATCAAATGAAATTAAGAGACATTTAGGTATACCATTTAAAGATAAGAAACAATTACATTTTGCAGTTGAACCGGCAGTTAATAAATTTTCTCTTACTTTAGACGAAAATCATCAAGTTGATTTTAATCATGATAGATCATTGTCAAAGCTATTAGGATTTAATAAACAAACCTATAGTCAAGGTTATCATTTAGGTGAGAAGATTCCAAAAATAACTGAAATAAATTCAATTGTTGTACATTGTAACATTATTGAAGGAGGATATATAAATGGTAAATTGTCAATTTAATATTCAGTTTTCCAGCTTTTACTGTACCCATTGGTTATAGATTAAATGTATTTCCACAAACATTAATATATTTTCCTATTACAAGAAAAACTATTAACAACATTAGCATTAGAATCACTGATGAGAAAGGACAAGAAATAAATTTTGGAGGTGAAGAGATTATGATAGATCTTTTGGTTCGGGAGGTATAAACTCCCACGCGAAGCTAGAGAAGTTTAATTTTCTTCTTCTTCTTTTAAAATAAAAATAAAATTTTTTTATTAAAAAATGAGTGAAGTCCCCCCATTAAATAAAAAAACTTAAATTTAATCATCATCCAAATTTATCTAATAAAGTTTTGTCAGTTATTTGTGGAAGATTAGGTTGTGGAAAAACGTATCTATTATTTAAAATTCTCACGACTCCAAATTTTTTGGATTATAACAATCTTATAATTTATACAACAACAGCAGAACAACCCGTCTATCAATTTTTAAAATATGGATTTGAAAATAATCTTAAAAAAACAGCAATTGCTTCATTATTCAAAGAATATGAAAAATCTGAAGATGAAGAAGAAATAAGTTCGTGGTGTGAAGAAGCAGCAAAAAATAATCAGTTAGTTGAAACCAATAAAAATAAGCATATAAAGATACAATTAATAGATGATGATAGTGGTAATATGCAAGATCCTAGTAAACTAGATAAAACAATGAAACATTGTGTAATTTTTGATGATTGTTTTAATGATAGAAATCAGTCAGTTCAGAGAAATTATTTCACAAGAGGTAGACATAATGACTGTAGTGTTTTTTATTTAACACAAAGTATGTATTCATTAGACGGAAGTGTTATTAGAAAGAATGCAAATATATTTATACTATTTGAAATAAATGCAAGAAACTTAAGTGATTTGTTAAGAGATTTATGTGTAAGATATAAAGATGAATTTAAACAATCGTGTAACAATGCTTGGTCAAAAGATTATGGCTTCATTACAATTAATATTGATAAAAAAATTCATGATAGAGTTATAGAAGATTTGTTCTCTGACTGAGCTTCGCCCCGACTGAAAGTCGATAGAAAATATTTTCGCGGAGTGATCGAACGGAGTGACCGAATAATTTTTTCTTATAAATTTTTTGTTAATAAAAATTAAAAAAAATATGTTGAATGCTTACAAGATAGAACTTGTACCAGTTTTAAAAGATTATCGTCATCCTACAAATCCTGTAAATTCGAAGAAAGAAGTTAGATTTTATTATCATCATAAATACGTAGCGCTCGTTACAGATTATAAAGCAAAACATGGTATTAAACCGTGTGTTAAAACAAAAGACCTTCCACTTTGTTTAAGAAGTCTCCGAGTATTTTTGGCGTATAATAATTTATGGTGGTTGGTTAAGAAAGAACATTTAACAACACATGAATTAGAAACATTACATCAATTACATATTCCTGTGTATATCCAACGAAGTTGGCGGAACCGAGGTTCTATGTAAAAAATACATTTTTTCTTTTAAAAAATATGAATCGTGAAATGTCTGTCGGACAAACGTCTAGGATTGATGAATTAATCAAGAAACAAACTGCTGAGTTTGATGCACAAATTAAACATAGTAAACGTAGTAAACGTATTAAAAAACAGAAACGTACTAGGCGTAGTATTAGACGTAATATTAAAAAACAGAAAAGTGGAACAAAAGAAATATTAGAAACTCCTATTACTGATATCTTTTTTGATGATAGAATTAAGGATGAACTTGGTGATGATTTATGTAATTTATTTAATCCAAATGAAATTAAATATGAAAATGTATCTTTTATTAATGTAGTAAATGATATGCGGAAACTTTTAGCAAATGGTAAAATTATTAATTTACTTGGAAACGTTGTTAAAGATCAGGAAAATATAATTCAAAATTTTTACGTAACCTTCTATAATAAAAATTCATTTGAAATATGGTTTTCGAATCTGGATGAGAAATCCGATGCTAACGAATGGATTTTTACAGGTAACATTAAATATGAAGATTTTGGAATGAAGTTAGTACAAAGATCGCATAGAGGCGCAGGTATTAATATGAAATATAGAATCAAAGAATATTTCGGTGAATATTGTTATATTCCTTCTGAAGATTTTTGTTTTATTAAATGTTATAATGTTTTACGAGGTTTTAATGAAGAACAAGGAGAAATGATGAAAGAAATGTTTAATAATTTTTTATATAGAGAGAAAGCCACATCTAGAACAGGAGTAATGTCAAACTGCAAATTTTCTCAATTCAATAAATATTTTGGAGAATGTGTTCAATATTATAGTCCTGCCAATCGTCATTTAAATCCTAGAGGAATTGAAACGTTTCATAATTATATTTATTACAATTATTTTCACGAAGCTTCAACAATTGGACACCATTGTTTAATTAATAAATCTCATAAATTAAAAGCTATTAGAGAAATTGAAAATAATTTCAAACCCATATATAAAACAGTTACTGATGAAAATCTAACAACGCGTCCATATAAAATCATAACAAAGAAAAAAATTGACTATAGTTCAACATATATTTGGGATAATCTCAATTATTATTAAGATTAGAGCATTATAAAAAATTAAGAAAGAGATGGTCGAATGTTAAGAATGTAACACAAGGTATTAGAATTGTTCGTGATGAGATCTCTTTTTCCTCTTACTCATCAACATAACTGACAATCGCACTTGACAGTGGTTCTCGTGATGTGGCTAATTGACTGAGTGATCTGATGTCCATTCATTGTCTTTGTTGATTCGTGAAAAAATTATTTTTTATTTTCATGAGAAAACAATTTTTATTTCCATGACATATATATCTTTTATTGTTTAAAAATGATGTTGCCAAATGTTGGTGGAGGTGCATATATCCCGAATAATCGTGAATCAGAAATAGAAATAGAAAATTACATCATGAAAACTGGAGACGTTTTATCTGGCCCATTGCATCTTTCTATTCTTCCGCAACAAAATACAGAGTTAACAAATAAACAATATGTTGATACACAAATCAATGACTTAAAAGAAAAATATATAAACGATGTTTTGTTTCCACTGATGAATGAATTAAAGTTGCTAAAACTTAATGACAAATCATTAAACGAAAAATTATTAAAACTTGATAAAAAGGATAGAGAGCTAGAAAAAGAAATATTAAAACTTTTTAAAAAAATTCTGAACAATCAAAAATTTTAATATTGCTTTCTATAAATTTAAAATCTGCAGTCATTAAAAATAAACATCAGATAAAAATGTTAAAAGAACAATTAGAAGATGAAATAGAAAAACTTCCTGAAAGAATAAAAAAAAATTTAAAACAGTTACAATCTACATTCCAAAAAAGTGTTGATGAATTAAGTTCTAAAATTACTCAACAAATGAAAAAGATGAATAGAATAATCAATGAAGTAAACTCACTTAATCAAAAAGTTGATAAAATGAAAACTCTTAAAATTAATTTAGAAAATGAATTAAAGAAAAATTTACAAGAAAACTCTAAAGGAAATAAAGAACAGTTAGATGCTGTTAAAAAACAGTTAGATGTTCTTAAAGTTAAATTGAATGCTCTTAAAACGGCGTTGAAGATTAATCAGGAGAAAATGCATGTTAATAGAAAAGAAATTAAAATACATCACACGCTGCTTGACGCAATAGATAAAGTGCAACGGAAAATTAATAAAGTTATCACGAAGTTGTTGGACATTCACACGCGTAAATCTTAATAGAACCTTGTTCAGAGGCTTTAGCCGATCATAAACGTAAATAATTTCCCCAAAAGACAAATTTATTCCTAAAAAATGCCTATAATTTATAAACACAATCTTAAAAATTTTGCTTCAAATAAAAAAATAGCACATGAACCATCTATGAAATCTGTTTACCATTATAACAATGTAGAAACAGTTCAAAAAGAAGGAGCCGGTATATTTTCTGGCATAGGAAGTATCGTTAACTTAATTAAAAATAATAAAGATATGATTACATCTGCTGCAAAAGGAGCAACTGCTATAGGTAGTACAGCTAGTGCAATATCAAATGCTGTTAAGTCTCAAAACGAATTAAAACAACTAGAAACTATTCGTAAACTTAGGAATAATTCTGAAGAACTAAAAAAATTAAAAAAACTTTCAGAGGAAACAAAAAACAAAATTGCTAACATAGCTATGGGGGAAACCTTGAGGAGCGGAGCTCCGTCTGATAGTAAACATGAGAAGAAATCAGGCGTAGCCATAGAACCTACGGTTCGTTCAATTGAAGAAATAAGAGGTAATGGTTTAGCAAAATTCTAAAATTATATTTTAATAAAATTTTTTTAGCAAAATGTTTTTTGTAAAATCATTTTGGCAAAATTTTTTCTGTGTGTGAGAAAAACAAAAAGTCAAATTATTTTTTATAAAAATGTCTTCTCTTATCGAAAATAAATTTAGATTAGACGATCCTCCGTTCGTCAGTTATAATCAAAAAGAGAATGACTATATAAGAATTGCTATGAATCCCGGATCTTCCAGTAGAGTACATACTGGAGGAGATTGAATTTTTGAAGTTGGTAATCAGCAGAGTTATATATATCTACCTGATTCATTTTTACACTGTGAATATTCTTTGTCTAGTGATGCCAATTTTACAACACCATTAACAGATACCGATAATATTGCACTAGAGAATAATTTCTTTCCAAGATTATTTACACAAATGCGTTTAGATGTTGCAACTCAAAATATAGAAACAATAAGTGATTCTCCAGGTGTAATTGATACAATGCTTAGATTTGTAACAATTGGTGAAAATAATAGAAAGTATGAAATCGAAGGTTGGTTTCCTGATACTAATGATGGTATAATTGTTGATGATTTAACTCACGCTGGAACAGATGCAGCAGGAATTGCGAAAGATGTAGAAAATATTGCAAAACATTTAAATAAAACAAACAATAGTGCATATAAAGAAAGACGTGAATTTAACAAGAAAAGTAAACAGACAGTAAATTGGTCATTGTCTCCATTATTCGGATATTTAGATTATGATAAAAGATCATATCAATTAAAATTTAAATTAATAATTCATCGCACAGCAAATAATGAATTAATCTTTTTTGGTAAGACTGGAAAAAAGCATATTTAAAAATTGATAGACTTGAATGGTGGATTAAGCATATTACTCCTTGTTTAGAGATTGAAACAGCTATTGCAAAAAGATTAAATACTAACAAACCAATTCCAGTAAATTTTCTAAAGCGTACTGCTAGTTCAGTAACTTTTTCCGAACAAAGATTTAACTGGCATTTTACTAGAACTGCGAATACTCCAAGATATTTATTACTAACATTTCAAAGAAATAATTCTCCAAGTTTTGATAAGAACAATAATCTTTTTCATATTGATACAATTCGAAGTTTACAAGTTGCTTTAAATCAAACCCGATATCCAATTGATCCATTAACATTCGATTATACCAATAATCAATTTATGGAAGGATATGATGCTTATAGAAATCTTTGTATAGAATTTGGAGTTGAACCACAAATAACTCCTGGAAATTGGAGACATTTATATCCTGTTTTCTGTTTCGATTTAAGTGCACAATCTGAAGATATTATCAAGACTGGTTGTCATGTAACAATTAATATTGAAAAAAATATTCCACAACTTCATTGATGGCTTATGGTTTATTGCTAGAAGATGTAAAATATTCTATTGAAATTCTTAATGGAAAGATGGCTAGGATTGGTTAATAACCTTAGGAACTTTGGTCCGATCGGCTAAAGCCAGAGGAGCTTCGCTCCGATAGGTTAGTAACCTGAGGACCTTTGGTCCGATCGGCTAAAGCCAGAGGAGCTTCGCTTCGATAGGTTAGTAACCTGAGGACCTTTGGTCCGATTGGTTAATTAAAATTTTCCTAACTTAAAATTTTTTTAATAAAAATGTCGGAAGCGAAAAGTAATAATAATAAAACTGTTGAATTAAAATTACGTAATATTGTTGACAAAAATACACCTAAAACTATTACGACTGACAAAAAGAAATATTACATAAATAAACCAATGATAGAGAATATTCAATTACAAGAAGAAAAGAATGGCGGGATTCTCCCATTAATTCCACTAATAATAGGAGGCAAAGCAGCAGCAGGAAGTGTTGCAGGTGGGACAGCTGGTATTGTCCAAGCAGTAAATAAAAATAAATCAGAGATGGCAGCATTAGAAGAACAAAAACGTCATAATAGAGAGTTAGAGAAAGTTGCTAGGGGAGAAGGAATAGTAGATAATTTTATTAGTAAATTAAATTTAGTTGATGAAGGAAAACGAGTTCTTAAAAATATTCTCCACAATGTTGATGATTTAGTTGAAATTAAAGAAACTAAAGATGGTTCTGGAATATATCTAAGTCCTAGTAGGATTCGGTAATAACCTCAGGACCTTTGCTCCGATAGGCTAAAGCCTCAGAACCAAAGGTTCTATTAGGTAAAACATTTATTTTATCTTTTAAAATGAATTCTACAAATTCCGAAAATTTAATTAAATTAAAAATTTCAAATCTAGATCTAATGGATTATCTCTTAAAAGTACATAAAACCTCAAATTGCCAGCACACCGGTCGGCTGCACACTGGAGGTGATATACAAAAAACATTAGAAAACTTTCCTGGATTTATTTGGAGTAAATATTCGAAAGAAAAACATCTTCCTGGTCATTCATATACCGGTCCAGGAACTCGATTAGATATAAGACTAGATGAGAATAATAATCCGAAACCAGGTGAAGAACCAATAAATAGAGTAGATGCCGCAGCTTACAGACATGATTTAGCTTATCGAAATCATGACCTAAGTTCTCGTCATGTAGCTGATAAGAAGATGATTCAGGAATTAGATAGTATTCAAAATCCTACATTTAGAGAAAGAATTGAAAGAATGTTTGTTAAGAAAGCTTTACAAGCTAAAATATTGCTCGGTCAGGGTATTGATCCGTCAGCAAATGAAACCTACGCGTCTGAAATGTCGAATGACCTAGGACGCTATGCGTCGGAAATTCATAAAGAATACAGAAGGCCTAAATATTTATTGAAAGTAAAAGTATTTAATAAAGATGATATTTGGAGTGCTGATCTTATTCATATACCGAATGAAAGAGGGTTTAAGTACGCATTGACCGTTATAGATTTATATACACGATACGCTTGGGTAAAGCCTTTAAAAAACAAAAGTGGTCTGTCAGTTAAATATGCGTTTGAAGAAATCTTTAAAGAAAGTAAGAGAAAGCCAAAGAAATTGTTTGTTGATAAAGGGTCGGAATTTTATAACAGAAATGTTCAGGCACTATTTGAAGCAGACGAAAGTCATCGCCAAGGCTCAGTTTATTCAAATGAAAATGCAGGAAAGGCTGTAGTAATAGAGCATTTCAATAGATCATTGAAAAATAAAATTTTTAAGAAATTTACTGAGCATGGAAATCAGAAATGGTTGAAGATATTACCAGGAGTTGTAGAAGAGTATAACAATAAGATTCATTCTGGTATTGAAGAAACTCCAAAGAATGCTTTTGACGAACCTGATTTAATACGAAAGAAAATATTCGAAAATAATTATTCGAATGAGAGTAATCCGAATTTGCAGAAACTTAAGCCGAAATTTAAATTGGAGATAGAGTTAGAATGTTTAAGTATAAAAATAAATTTGAAGAAGGGTTTGTTGGCTATTGGACTAAAGAAACATTTGAAGTTTGTAAAATAAATCAAACTTATCCGATTACTTACGAAATCAAAGATTTAGATGATGAAGATATCAGAGGCCGATTTTATCAAATTGAATTACAACGAAGCGATTTTTAATTATCATTATTATTATTCAATTCTAACATAATATCAAGAATTGGTACTCCTTTTTGTAATTTCAATAAAACATAAAGACATAATTGACCACAATAAGTTGTTCCTGGTTTTTGAATTTGAAGTGTATTATAAATTCCACTTCCAAGTAATTCTTTGACTTCATTTGTTGGAGGCAATCCATAAGAGTCGAAATAATAGTTCTCAGCCTCAGGGCGGTCAAAATAACAATTGGAGCAGTTTTTATTTCTTTGTCCCGCAGACCAATGTACTCCTTTTTGATCTGACGTGTGAAGATTTGTTATGAAATTTACAGTTGGAACTTTGTTCCGGGAACTGAAGGTTCCTGTTGGCTTATTTTTGATCAATTGTAATTCGTCTCTCATTTTGATATGAAAATTCTTTATTCCTAATTGATTTGCGATCTTATTTAATTCGAAATTTGTCGTGGTTTGTTTGCCGTATTTTTTTAAGAAATCATTTATGTTGCTCATTTTAAATGGAATAAAATGTCTTGTTTAACAATGTTCCATTTTATTTTTATGAGCTCTCATTAACAGGATATTGTTTGTTTTATCTGTATTAAGACAATAGCAACATCTGTTACCACATTTCTCAAACCGCATGATTGTTTTAGGGGATCATACGGGTTGTGCATTCATAACATAGCGTTAATAACATAAAAGCAATCTATTAATTCATTCTCTGCTTTGAGGGAATATTCTGTTGTTATAGCAATCATTCAATACAATATCGCAGTATCGACAGTCGTGACCGACTGTCGAACCAAAACCGGAAAAGTTCTGGTTTTGGTTTCCGATCTGGTTTGCATTTTGGTCGATGAAATGATTTACAATGCGGTGCAATTTCCCCATTGTCATTCAAGTACATTTAATCATACCCGTCATGTCATACCCGTATGTTGTCAAGCAAACTTCATTCACCTACAATGCCGCTTTGCTTAGATCACCATTCATAATTTTCACTTACTATCTAAACACACACAATTCATAAAACGTGACACATTACAATCTTAGTTTAAATTTTATCATCACAATGGTTGGATCTACTGAAAGATCTGTTCGATTGGAGACAAAGCGGAGAAGAATTCAGAAGTTAACAAGGGAAATCTTACATCTGCAAGCACGAAGTAAAATATTCATACACTTGGATATAGGAATAATTTTTGAATGGATCGGAGACTCGCACATAAATTTTAGATGTAATAAGTTTTTAGATGTAATAAGTTTTTAGATGTAATAAGTTTTTAGATGTAATAAGTTTTTAGATGCAATTAGTTTTTAGATGTAATAAGTTTTTAGATGTAATAAGTTTTTAGATGTAATAAAGAAATATTATTCCCACGTGTCATCATCACTTAAATTACTCTCACTGACGATTGTTTGAAATATTTCAGCTTGAATATCTTCTCCGTTATAAGGTAACATAATGGTAACATCATCAGGTGCTTGACGTTTAAGAATATTTATTTGACCAGAAAATTTTTTTTCTTCAGTATTATTATTTTTATCAGGAATACTAATTCCAGTTTCTAAAGATCTTTTCCATGGTTTATTAACTGTAGTCGATAATGTTTTACCCGAATATAATTTTATAAAATCTTCTACTTTTACTTTATCTTCTGAATATCCTTTGAATGTTTTCTTTTCACTAAGTCTCCCTTGTTCATCTACAGTAATACAATATTTTATTTTAGGAGCAATAAACATTGCAAAAATAATTCCACCATTTCCATAATCATTTTTTCCTTGACACAATTCTCCCCCAACATATCTAGCAGCATCTAATTTATTGAAGAGTTCATTAGAAATGTATATTGAATCAGTTTTTTTTACAATTAATGGAAAACCACAATTAAATGTGCCATCTTCTGTTTCAATATCATAAACATATTGTGGTTTATTATTTAAGTATCTTACAGTGGTGACATCTTTGGTAATATTATTTTTAACTTGACACGCACTAAAGCATAACGATTTATCTTGTCTTTCGCTTACTACCAAATTAATACCTAGAGATGATGCCAAATTGTATAAACCACTAAAGGTTTCTTTATTTTTCTGTGTAAAACGAATAATTGCATATTTACTTGTAAAAAAAGATTTCTTGCTCCCATCTGCTGCATAGAATCCAACAAAGAACCAATATCTAATATTATATTCAGCATTTAGAACATACCAAGGAACACGTTTTTCTTTAAACTGATTATAATAATTTTCACTAAAGTATGTGGCATATTGTTTTGGATTTTGAAAATTAAGTTTGCATACCCTAGATGATCTCATCGTATCATATATTTTACAATCACTGTTATAGACTTCATTAATATATGTTTTTAATTTAATTAAGAGGTTAAGTTCTTGGTTATATAAAGTACAACAATATCTGACTCCTGATGCATAATTATAGATTCCAGCAGAGCCATCTCCTAAAAACAACTCTTCTATAAATGCTTGCTTACATCTTAAATTAGGTGGATCATTAACATAAATATCACTTACAATTTGTTTCAATGTGATTGTATTGTCGTGTAAAAATAATTTATTATGTAGTAAATTTGTTCCTATATTTAATTCTTGTGGCTTTATTTCATTACCTGTTTCATCTAACAATGAATGATCTTCAGTGACATCTACTATTCCCATTTTTGTTCTTATTCGATAAATACGTTTATTTGTAAGATGTCTAATATTTTTTTTTACTTTACTCCATCCATTATGAGTATAAATTTCTAAATTATCAACAAGTGAAATTTCTTTCATATCACCATTAATTTCAAACGGATTAATTTTATAGTTCATTACAATACTAACTATTCTAGAAATAAATAATAAATTATTCTTTCTCAATATTACAGGCGTGTCAGCTGTTACTGAATCTGTATAATGAATGTATTTTTCGTTGAAACCATTAATTTCTAAAATAAAGTTATTCATGATTCTTCTAGAGTGAGAAAGAATGAAAGAACCTAAGTGTGATGGCATGAATGACGTCTTCCCATCTTTTACAATATTAGTTTTAAGAAATGCATCATCTTCCATTTCTACTTTCGCTAAATATTGTTCATCATTTAATTTTTCATAATCTTTTACTTCTTGAGTGAAATTTTTTCTCAATGTATTCTCATTCCATAAATGATATTTAGTGGTTATATCTTTTTGTACGGTTTTTCCTTATAGTGAATTCATCAATAATTTAATTAACTCATCGCCTACAGTATTTCCTTCTGTTTTATATCTTTTTCTCAAATTAAAAAGTTTTTCAATATAATTTCGAAATGGTGAAACTTGATAATTTTTTTCATAAATTATACGATCAGTAATATGTAAGATTTTTCCACCACATCTAACAATTTCTTGTATGTCTACAGAAGTTAATACATCATGACATATACCATTTCTAAACCTGATTACTTTTACATGAGAATTATTATTTTGATTTTTAACTTTATCTTTTATAGGAACTGGTTGAAAAAACAAATCATTGGGATATTGAAACACAACTGTAAATATTCCAGTTTTAGGTCTAAAAGTTTGAGTATCAAATTTATATACTATTTCTCGTTCTTCTTCTTGACGAAATTTTCTAGCGGATTCGGCTTTAGGGTATTCTGAATTTTCATCATACATAGCTGATGGATATAAAGATGTTGCATCAAAAGCCATTAGAAATTCATTTTTTTGTTCAAGTAGTTGATTTGAAATTTTCTTACAAATTTCAGTTTTATCTCCTAAATCTCGATACTGTTTCATTAAATCTATTAAATTACTTCCAAGGGACAAAGTCCCCCCAGCGGAGCGACCAGGTAAATACTGTTTTAATATTGGTAACAAGATGCTACAAAATGGCGATATGTATTTTCTTATATTTGCTGAAACTCTTCCACCTTTAACAGATTTTCTAATATAATTTCTAGCCCATAAATCTATATGAGAATGAATATTTATATTGTCATTTTGTACGCTTTTCATCCAACCGTTAAATGTTAAAGCAGAAGATGTTAAATTAGTAGTCATATCTTCATCAACCAAATCTCGCATAACATTATTATATTTGTAGATACAAAAAGCTAAAGAAAGAATATCGTTAACTAAATATGGTCTCCATTCATTTTCTTTTTCTTTATAATTTTCATGTGTTATGTCTCCAATTTCATAATTTAATTTACACACACTCGTAGGAATTTTAAAATTCTCACACCATTTAGAAAGACTTGTTTTTAGATGTTGATAACTACATTTCATTATAATGCTTTGAAGTGCTAATTTACCTGAAGGTGAATCTTTTTTCATATTGTTTTTAAATCTAAAAGATTTTTGAATGTATCTACTAACACATTCATTGGTATAAGGATTTTGTAATGAAGCCGTTAATATTCCTCTTGAAGTTTTAAGAGGCGGTTTAGATAATTTAAAATTAGCTTTTAACGGAAAATAGGAATCAAAACCTGATGAATTGTGAGCTATTAAAGTTACTTTCGAATAATTAAATTTTCCAAGAGTTTTAAAAAATTGATGGATCGGGCATACGTCCTCTGGGTTTCCCCCGATCGGACATTCATCATCCTCAGTTCTCGTAAATATTTTCACACAATTTTGAAGTTTATTAAATTCTAATTCAGTTAAATTATTATACTCATTAATCTGTTTTTTAAGTTTTTTAATTTCATCTTCATCTTTTGATCGTTTAATTTTAATCATATCACTTAACAAACGTGTTTCTAATTCTTTCAATCTTTGTTTCGGTAAGCAACATATAAATTTATTAAAATTAATAGCTCCTACAGCATAAGGAATAGGATGAGCTGTTGAACAGTTAGGATCAGGAAAAGTTTCGAGATCCCAAATATATGTTGAACTATAGTCAATTTTTTTCTTTGTTATGATTTTATATGGACGCGTTGTTAGATTTTCATCAGTAACTGTTTTATATATGGGTTTGAAATTATTTTCAATTTCTCTAATAGCTTTTAATTTATGAGATTTATTAATTAAACAATGGTGTCCAATTGTTGAAGCTTCGTGAAAATAATTGTAATAAACATAATTATGAAACGTTTCAATTCCTCCAGGATTTAAATGACGATTGGCAGGACTATAATATTGAACACATTCTCCAAAATATTTATTGAATTGAGAAAATTTACAGTTTGACATTACTCCTGTTCTAGATGTGGCTTTCTCTTTATATAAAAAATTATTAAACATTTCTTTCATCATTTCTCCTTGTTCTTCATTAAAACCTCGTAAAACATTATAACATTTAATAAAACAAAAATCTTCAGAAGGAATATAACAATATTCACCGAAATATTCTTTGATTCCATATTTCATATTAATACCTGCGCCTCTATGCGATCTTTGTAATAACTTCATTCCAAAATCTTCATATTTAATGTTACCTGTAAAAATCCATTCGTTAGCATCGGATTTCTCATCCAGATTCGAAAACCATATTTCAAATGAATTTTTATTATAGAAGGTTACGTAAAAATTTTGAATTATATTTTCCTGATCTTTAACAACGTTTCCAAGTAAATTAATAATTTTACCATTTGCTAAAAGTTTCCGCATATCATTTACTACATTAATAAAAGATACATTTTCATATTTAATTTCATTTGGATTAAATAAATTACATAAATCATCACCAAGTTCATCCTTAATTCTATCATCAAAAAAGATATCAGTAATAGGAGTTTCTAATATTTCTTTTGTTCCACTTTTCTGTCTTTTAATATTACGTCTAATACTACGCCTAGTACGTTTCTGTTTTTTTAATACTTTTACTACGTTTACTATGTTTAATTTGTGCATCAAACTCAGCAGTTTGTTTCTTGATTAATTCATCAATCCTAGACGTTTGTCCGACAGACATTTCACGATTCATATTTTTTAAAAGAAAAAATGTATTTTTTACATAGAACCTCGGTTCCGCCAACTTCGTTGGATATACACAGGAATATGTAATTGATGTAATGTTTCTAATTCATGTGTTGTTAAATGTTCTTTCTTAACCAACCACCATAAATTATTATACGCCAAAAATACTCGGAGACTTCTTAAACAAAGTGGAAGGTCTTTTGTTTTAACACACGGTTTAATACCATGTTTTGCTTTATAATCTGTAACGAGCGCTACGTATTTATGATGATAATAAAATCTAACTTCTTTCTTCGAATTTACAGGATTTGTAGGATGACGATAATCTTTTAAAACTGGTACAAGTTCTATCTTGTAAGCATTCAACATATTTTTTTTAATTTTTATTAACAAAAAATTTATAAGAAAAAATTATTCGGTCACTCCGTTCGATCACTCCGCGAAAATATTTTCTATCGACTTTCAGTCGGGGCGAAGCTCAGTCAGAGAACAAATCTTCTATAACTCTATCATGAATTTTTTTATCAATATTAATTGTAATGAAGCCATAATCTTTTGATCAAGCATTGTTACACGATTGTTTAAATTCATCTTTATATCTTACACATAAATCTCTTAACAAATCACTTAAGTTTCTTGCATTTATTTCAAATAGTATAAATATATTTGCATTCTTTCTAATAACACTTCCGTCTAATGAATACATACTTTGTGTTAAATAAAAAACACTACAGTCATTATGTCTACCTCTTGTGAAATAATTTCTCTGAACTGACTGATTTCTATCATTAACACAATCATCAAAAATTACACAATGTTTCATTGTTTTATCTAGTTTACTAGGATCTTGCATATTACCACTATCATCATCTATTAATTGTATCTTTATATGCTTATTTTTATTGGTTTCAACTAACTGATTATTTTTTGCTGCTTCTTCACACCACAAACTTATTTCTTCTTCATCTTCAGATTTTTCATATTCTTTGAATAATGAAGCAATTGCTGTTTTTTTAAGATTATTTTCAAATCCATATTTTAAAAATTGATAGACGGGTTGTTCTGCTGTTGTTGTATAAATTATAAGATTGTTATAATCCAAAAAATTTGGAGTCGTGAGAATTTTAAATAATAGATACGTTTTTCCACAACCTAATCTTCCACAAATAACTGACAAAACTTTATTAGATAAATTTGGATGATGATTAAATTTAAGTTTTTTTATTTAATGGGGGGACTTCACTCATTTTTTAATAAAAAAATTTTATTTTTATTTTAAAAGAAGAAGAAGAAAATTAAACTTCTCTAGCTTCGCGTGGGAGTTTATACCTCCCGAACCAAAAGATCTATCATAATCTCTTCACCTCCAAAATTTATTTCTTGTCCTTTCTCATCAGTGATTCTAATGCTAATGTTGTTAATAGTTTTTCTTGTAATAGGAAAATATATTAATGTTTGTGGAAATACATTTAATCTATAACCAATGGGTACAGTAAAAGCTGGAAAACTGAATATTAAATTGACAATTTACCATTTATATATCCTCCTTCAATAATGTTACAATGTACAACAATTGAATTTATTTCAGTTATTTTTGGAATCTTCTCACCTAAATGATAACCTTGACTATAGGTTTGTTTATTAAATCCTAATAGCTTTGACAATGATCTATCATGATTAAAATCAACTTGATGATTTTCGTCTAAAGTAAGAGAAAATTTATTAACTGCCGGTTCAACTGCAAAACGTAATTGTTTCTTATCTTTAAATGGTATACCTAAATGTCTCTTAATTTCATTTGATATTGATTCAACTTCGTAAGAACCAGGAAGAAAAGTTAGCACTTTCCACGTTTTGCCTTTATCAGTAGAATATCTAAATTAGTCATTCACATCTTTGATAACGTTTTGAATAGTGTTAAATGTGGAGAAACTAGTCAATGCAATTTGATAATTTTTATTTTGTTCCAAATGCAGAATGGGTTCTAATTACAAGTGTGTGATGAAGTAGTTGTTATAATTTTTAACGTCGTACTAAATTTTGATGAACCCAAAATCTCTGTTAGATTTTCTAAATGATAATTAATTTTGTCTAAATCTGCTGAACACATTTTTTAGTTTAAATTTTGAATAAATATTTTTTTATAAAAAGATTAGAAACAACATTTTTCAGCTACACTTTTATAATCCTCTTCATTTAGAATCTTCTTTTCTAACAGTCTTTTCAATATGGCATGAATTTCATTGAAACTAGAATTATGTCCTTCTTTTATTGCAGATATTAAAATATTTAATCTATTTAGTAATTCTTGTGGATCATCTGGTAAAAATACAGTTGTTTCTGTTTTAAAACCTTTTCCTACTTTAACTCCCGTTGATAATAAATTTTCTAATTGTTTATAACGTCTAAGAGATTTTGCTGCACCAACTCTATCTAACATAGCTTTATATTTTATGAGATCTCCTACAGCATAATTTTTTAAATCTGCTCCTCTTAAAAGATCAACAAAATTTCTATCTAAACTAAAAGGATATTTATCTGGTGAAAAAATTAAACCTCGAAAAGGTTGTGGAAATACTTCTTTTTGTCCGAGATAAAATCTAGGTATTGTTTTTCCATCTATAAATGAAATAGAATGTTCAAATTGCATAGATTTTGGTAATTTCTTATTAATGTTTGATTCTAGTAATCCATAGTCATCTAATATAGTTTTGTGTTCTGGATCAATTATATTAATTTGTTTTTCATTAAATTCTTTTTCAAGAGTTTTAAATGGTTCCATAGTTTTTTCAAAATCAGTTTTTACTTGCTCGGTTTGCTGCATTTTTTCAAACATATCAGATTGAATACCAGCTTTTATCATTCTATGTTGAAGATGATTTTCTTTCATAATATTTTTTTGTTTTATTAACTCGTCTAATTGTTTAATTCTTTTTTGATTATCAGCTTTAATTTTATCCATTTTTAAAATATAATATTTGAATTTTGTGGTAACATTGGAATACAACAAAAACATTTTACTGAACAATTATTTTTTTATTGCTTTGTTGTCTGACATCTTTTCGTTTAAAGTTTTCTCGTTTTAAGTTTTGTTTAATAATGTTTTGCTTAAATTTTCGCTTAAAGTTTTTAGCTCTTCTAAAAAAATTTTGTCATTTTCTTCATTAGAAATTTTACCATCACTAAAAGTTTTACCATCCTGTTTATTCTTATCATCAACTTTTTCGGTCTTTAAATGAAATGATATTTGATTTACTTCATTAGCTATTTGATCAAATTTTTCAATCTCATCTAACGTAATAACATTATCATCACATACTCTTTGAAAGTAGTAATGCAATTTGTCATAGACTTCTTTAATATGTAAATGCTTAGTTTTTAATGATTTTCGTTTCTTAGTTATTAAAGATTTATCTAACATTGTAACAAGTGAAGTTGCAAAAACACCCGTACCTGTTAAAGCTGTAGCAACTACTGGAATTACTAAAACACCTGAAGATATAACAATTGTTAAAGCACCTAAACTTATTGTTAAGAATATGCCAATTCCTTGTGTTACATTCTTAACATTAGACCATCTCTTTCTTATTTTTTTATAATGCTCTAATCTTAATAATAATTGAGATTCCTTATCTTTCATATACCTAACTCTATCTTTATGTTTTTCTTTGTTCATCTTTTCAATGTTCATTTCATATGATAACGAAGGATATATTCTTGCGGTTTCTTCCACTTTTATTCCTTCCATTTCTGAGGCTTCTTCCATTTTCGTCCCCGTCGAAGTTCCCTCCATTTCTGAGGTTTCCATTTTTAAAGAAATATTTTGAATACAATCTTCTGGTACATTAAGTCTACGTGATATTTTTTGGGCAACCTAAATTTTCATCTGCCTAAATTTTCGACCTTCGGCTACGTGATATTTTTCGACCACGTGATATTTTTTAGATTACGTGATATTTTAAGACCGCCTAAATTTTCGTCCACGTGATATTTTGAGACCGCCTAAATTTTCGATTACGTGATATTTTGAGACCGCCTAAATTTTTGAAATTTTGATTTTTTTGAAAATTTGTCACTACCTAAATTTTCGCCCTTCGGCCTTCGCCCACGTGAAATTTGAAGTCTACCTAAATTTTTGAAATTTTGATTTTTTGAAAATTTTGAAAAAAACCGCAAAAGTGTGACATCCGGCGCAAGCGAAGCGAAGCGTCGCGCCGGATGTCACACTATATACTACTAATGATGGCATTCTTTATTTTCCAGTCTAGGAGCTCTAGACGCTTCGTGTGCTCCACTAAGATGCACTTGTCCCTCAAACTTAGATTTCTTTTTCCTTCTGAAATAGAAAAAATATATGCTACAACTTAAAATTGGATATACTACATGTAGGGAAATACTATTCAACTGGAGGATTATTAAATCAACGGGTAAACTAATAATAACTGAACACTCAATATAAATGGTATTTAGCCTACAATTCCTATGTCTCTTCGATTTGTGTTTTCCATCCAGAACCGTTCGTTTCCGTTCGTCTGATCCGCCATGGATGACGAGTTCTTTAAAAGTAATCTAAGATAATAATCGACGATCGTGATGAAGCTTGGCTACAAAGGAAAATGCTGACGTACCAATCGTCTCCACGAGAAGGCTATAAGCATTCTTAGGATAGCATTCCAACCTATGATCGGCAATGATGTCATTTTATTTTTAAAATGATATGTAAAATGATATCATTTTACATCATTATATTTCTTTTATAATGAAGTTACACACTTAGTGAAATATGCGTAGGCCTACACCGTATATAGATATATTCATACGAATCTTTCGATTTACACTGATGCCATGCTACTTTTACTGCTCTTTGCAATGAAATTAAAATTAGATTGCATGCAGCATCGATATATTAAAAAATGTATGACCGAAGAAAGCAGTTTAGTCATACAAAGCTTCTTGTAAAACAAAACTTAGGTAGGGCCTATGGCCTATGCACTAGACATCGTAAGTTCTGATTTTAAGCTTTATACACTCGAATAACAAATGTGCCTACAACATGTAGTTGGTTAGGCCAACAGTATCTAAAGTACGAAAAAAGGCTAAAAATATGAAGATTACAGTCAAGACTTCAAAAACATCAAGACAGTTACTAATGAGTTCATAATGTTCAATCATAGGCCTACTGGAAGTTTAAAGTAACCAGCAAAATATGAGATGTACACTGTACATGTAGAGCTATTCCCAGAAAACGGCGATCTTCATTAACCAGAATCTGAATTATCCAAGTCCGAAATGTTGAGCTTTGACCATACTCGTATTTCCAAGTTTCAAAGCCTCGTTTGCATATTTAATAATTTATTCGCAAGCTTATTTATACTCGTTTTATAGAAACCAAGACAAGTCAGCAAAAAATTCACACTAACGTCTCAGAACTGATGATATGATTCCTAATATGGCACACTCAAGAGCCATATTGCACCAAGTTTGTTATGATAAGTATGTAATTAGGTACATGCACCATAAATGCTCGCCTATAAGTTCCCCTAAAAACCGAGTCCATGTCCAAAATCATTGATTCGCGCATAAGCCGCCCCCCCTAAACATCGAATCCAAACAGTAACTTAACACCAGTGGCGTTGCCAGGGGGAGGCGAAGGTGCGAGCGCCCCCTTCGACATCAGCAGTAAAAGATTTCCATGTGATAGAAATAATTTGCATGAGTTCTGAGCCTTGTAAACTTAGACTTTTAACTTTGATGAGCTAAAAAGTCGCTGCATTCGTAATAATTCGATATGCGAATATAACAAAACTTATTCAATAATATGGCAAACGTGAATAAGGCACCTTAGATATAAGTCACCTTCATGTAGTAAATGTAACACATAGTGGCTTTTTAGTCACACAAAAATTACGTATAACTATGCAACTAAATTATGTTAATTGATGTGTCTGATAGATAGATGGATGTCCGAATAGATGGACAGATGATGGCAAAATTTGGCGGTCCGCCTAGGGTTTCTAGACCGTCCCTGCCTTCGAAAAATCCTGGCGACGCCCCTGCTTAACACGGCTTTATTCGACATAAACGCAGCTAGATACACCTAGGACAAACGTACATAGAGTAAGTGTAGCATATGCCTAAAGGAATAGGCATGTAATCACGATAGGCTTTACAGCAAGATCACGCTGCTACTCAAGAGCAGAATTTGCTGCCTGTCGTAAGAGATCTAGGCGGCGTGCTAGTAATGACCCGCTTATAAGTCACCCCAAGTTTTTCTCTCATGTTTTTGTCGTTGAATTTGAGACCTAGGCTATACGCGAGTGTGTGCGGTAAACATGTAAAAACATATTTATGTTCAAGTAAAAACATACAATGGATAACTTACTCTCAACTGATGAATCGCCAGCATTAGGGGTCACCGCAGTCTTTGAATCCGCCGCCGTCTGTGAATCCAAGGCTTCAATAGGAACTACTTCACTGATTGAATCCATTGCCTTAGAAGGACTTGTTGTCATCGATGAATCGTCGTCAATCGGATTATGGAGTTCAAATGCTATGTTCGGGCACATTTCGATTAGAGCTTGAGACTGTGTGGATGGCTCAGGAGGTGGTGGTCCGCCTCCAGTTTTCTTTAATGACTTCTTGTGTATTGAGTGTTCTTTCTTTGCGTCAGCTTTCAGTCGACGGTATAAGTTCCTGAGTTTTGGTTGTATCAGATGGAGCTTTCGTGGGAAAGTTGTCATTGAACTTGCATGCTATTTCTTTCCAGCACTTGTTCTTCTTTATATTGATCAATGGTGAATTCTGACAATTTTCGATAACAGAGGCTCTGTCTTTAGCGAGTTCTATGAGATATTCTTTCTCAAGTAAGGAGTAATTTTCTCTTTTCATCCCACTTTGCACCTCAACTTTAGAGCTACCCTTCGCAGCACTACTTGCCATGCTGACAGTCCTTGATTAATGACAACTTCATTCGGAGAGAAAGAATGAAACTGGAAGGCATGTGAATGGTCGAAATAGTGAATGACGTCATGATGACCTATTTTATATCGTCATCGTCTAATCGTCAAGTTCTCAGAAACCGTTTTCGACAGGGTACCCTGTCGACACTTGTGCTACTTAACACAGAGCGTGCAGAAACCCGATTTAGACACTGTTATCTACGTAGCCAACGTGGTCGAGCATTGATCTAAATAATCAGAGTGATTTTCGTAGAAACCCACCCCTGGTATTCACACAAGAAATTTAACTCTCGGTTTGCTAGCTGAAGTTAAGTCGAATGCAGCAGTTCTTAACTGGCAGTCAAACTGGAATTCCCTCAGTAATTAGGTCAAGGTTCGGCTGTCAAGGAAACAGTTGACGAATAATCACTGTCGCTGTCCGGATCACTGTCCGGATCACTGCCGCTGTCGCTGGTCCACCAGGTGATAGTATCGGGATATGTGTTCCATCAATAGCACCAATAACTGCAGGAAACCCGGCTATGTCGGAGAAATCAAGTTTGACTTGATTTAAACTTTCTGGAAATTTGATGGCTCTATCTGACAACTTGCACAATTGCTGGGTCATTCTATTGACGATGCGACTCACGCTTGATTGACTGATTTTGAATTCATCACCAATAGCCATTTGAAATTTATTTGTAGATAAATATTGTAGACATACCAGTAGTTCTTGCAATAGAGTCAATGAAGATGCCCTCCCACGAGACACAGGATCCTCTCCTCGATCTTCTACTTGATGCAAAATTTCAATAAAAACATGCTTCCTGAGTCGAAATCGCTCGCGGAATTGGTCATCCGATAAACAGTCGTAAGGATTAGTATGATCACGCAAAACTCCTGCCTTTGTCAGTGATGCAGCGCAGCGCTCATAGAAAACGTAGTCTGCATAGTCCATGTTGGTTCGAAATGAATTTCCAGTATTTGCGTTCTTGAAGTCATAATGATTCTAATAGTCCGGGAGCTAGCGTGAAGTTGTGCAGGGAACGAGATAGTACATAAAACTTTCACATATCATAGTACACCTCTAACCTACTGCAAAACTTCGCGTCTGCCGGATCAAATCATTTGCTTTTAAGAAATAGAGAGGATAACAAAATCCTATGTATTTCCAATGGTAAAATTGTGACATTTATGGTGTTGACTCCATTTTTTCGAATTTTTGCTCATCAAAGTTACACAAATTGGTATTTTGTTGAACTGGTTATTATAGAAATCATCTACAGATCATGATCTTTCAAATGAGTTATCTTTCAGTGACAGAGGATGAAGTAAAGTGTACAAACAGACACTTTTCGTTGGTGTAACTGCAAATTTTAACATAGAAATTTCAGGAAAATTATTGATATACTTTAACGAAAAATGTCTGTTTGTACACTTTACTTCATCCTCTGTCACTGAAAGATAACTCATTTGAAAGATCATGATCTGTAGATGATTTCTATAATAACCAGTTCAACAAAATACCAATTTGTGTAACTTTGATGAGCAAAAATTCGAAAAAATGGAGTCAACACCATAAATGTCACAATTTTACCATTGGAAATACATAGGATTTTGTTATCCTCTCTATTTCTTAAAAGCAAATGATTTGATCCGGCAGACGCGAAGTTTTGCAGTAGGTTAGAGGTGTACTATGCTATGTGAAAGTTTTATGTACTATCTCGTTCCCTGCACAACTTCACGCTAGCTCCCGGACTATAATGATTGATAGCGCACTTAACTGGCATTTAACTCTACCCTCTTCCTCGGTTAAATCTTCAGCTAAAGTTAGCCGACGATTTCACTTGACCGAGGTTTGTGAATACGACCCTCGGCTAAAGTTAACTTAGCTAGCAATTTAACCGAGATTTAAGACTTAACCGAGACTTCAGGATACGGCCCTAATTCTGATGTGACATTTCATTTGCACTAGGGGTAGTGATGCAAATGGAAAATTTTCCAGTTTTTTCAAAATTTTCCGGAAAATTTTCCGATGGAAAATTTTGAAATTTTTTTTTCGGTGATTGACGTTTTTGCCTTTGTTTTGGAGACTTGTTGCAGTCGTTTGAAAAGACTGTAATATTCAAAGACCGAAAACTTCTCTATCATCTCTGCATGTTAACTTTTGGAACCAACTGCACCCTCCACGTCTATTTCAGATCTTTCCAACTGAATATCAGACATTAAATGGATTTCAGATTTCTAATTGAATTTCAGATATCTGTCAGAAACTCAGCTTTGAAAGGATCTTAGATTCAACTGGAGAATCTCCAATTCATCTGGAAAAGTCTGAAATTCATTTAAGTAGATCTGAAATCGATTGGGAGTAGTAAGAAAACGGCGAACACCAGATAGCGCAAGATGGCCGCCATCGCTGACGTCCCCCCCCCTCTGGAACGGCAGAGTGTCGTGGTCGGCCGCCGTGGTGCTTCGGGTCTGAGTCCCCCCCCTCTGGAACGGCAGAGGTTGTAGTCTGTCGTGGTGTGCCGACCGGGTGGGTTCACAAACTGTTCGCTGACGTCCCCCCCCTCTGGAACGATAGAGTGTCGTGGTGGACTTGGGCGACCGCCAGGATTAGTCTTGAGGCTATAGTGTGTGATGTTTTTCGTGCAATCTGCTGAATGTTGGGTTGTAAAATGGGTTGTTTCGAGTGGAAGGAGTGGTCGGATGAGAAAACGGAGGTCGGATTCGTATTCAGCGTGAAATTCTGCATCGGTATGGTGAGTTTCAAGGCAATCGGTGAGAAAAAATTTTCGGCTGACGCCCCCCCCCCCTCTGGACAGCTTGCTTCGATTTTGGCTTCCAGTGGACGGATTTTGTCGTGCGATAGCTCGTTTGAAAGCTAAGAGTGAGACAAATTCAGTGAAAGAAACGGCTTGTTCATATCTGTCTTCATTCAAAAGTTAGAGCGGTTACAAGATTTTAGGTCGGAGCTCGCTCACCTGAAAAAATCCTAAGTGTCAGAGTGGCTTTGTATGGGTAAAATTTTGAAAATTTTCCAAAGTGTGGAATTTCGACCTGGGACCGTCACCAAAACATTTTTCATCAAATTTCACTGACCTCCCCCCCTCTGGACAGCTAGCTTCGATCTTGGCTTCTAGTGGACGGATTTTGTCGTGCAATAGCTCGTTTGAAAGCTAAGAGTGAGACAAATTCAGTGAAAGAAACGGCTTGTTCATATCTGTCTTCATTCAAAAGTTAGAGCGGTTACAAGATTTTAGGTCGGAGCTCGCTCACCTGAAAAAATCCTAAGTGTCAGAGTGGCTTTGTATGGGTAAAATTTTGAAAATTTTCCAAAGTGTGGAATTTCGACCTGGGACCTTCACCAAAACATTTTTCATCAAATTTCTCTGAACGAGGGGGGGAGGGGGGGAGTCAGTGAAATTTGATGAAAAATGTTTTGGTAAAGGTCCCAGGTCGAAATTCGGAAGTTTTAAATTTTTCAAAATTTTCACCACACTGGAGCTCTCACACTTAGGAATTTTTTCACTTGTGGCATGTTACATGGACATGTGCTGACGGACCAACTTCCCGTGATCATATGAGAATGGTTCAGGTGTCATATGATATAGAATGATGAGACGAATCGTTTGCAACAAACCGCATGTCGCTACGATGAATACTTTCAGAGATAGAGCCATTTTAAGTTTTCTTCCGAGCATATATAAACCCCCGACAACGTAAGTCTGATCACTTCATCGAAAGACGAGGTAAGCGACGGTCGTCGCTCTGAGCTCCCGATATCGGGTGTTTCAAAGGACTCTATCTTTTGAAGTAGGCAAGCTATCTTCTTACTTCAAAGTTTGTATGATGGAGTTTGATAGTGTCTTTACTACTGATAAAATTTTTTAAAAGTAGTATGAGTAGTAAAATGCGGAATTTTTTAAAAATTCTTAATTTTCAGTTTTTTCAAAGTTTTAACATATAGACTAAGGTTTTCAAGTATCCTGAGTTCAAATATGCTATCAGATTTGAAATTTAACTAAGTCTAAGGCAGCTTTGAGGGGTTAGATCCCAACTACTGATCACTACCTTTGACTCGGCGTTCCTGTTACCACTTCGGGGCAGTGACAATGATGTCTTCAGCTGTAAAGAGCGGGTATCGGGGAAGATCTCTCACTTCCCTAGTGATCAGTACAAGGCCTTCGGGCTGTTGACGGGATCGAGTGCCACTCACTACACTCTTTAGGAATATGACTGTACTACATGATTCCAAACTTATACAAATTTCATTATCTTACAGCTAACGATAAATCTAACATGGCTAATGACAGGAACCGCAAATACCATATTAAAATGTGCTCATGTGGGCGAGTTAATCGCAGTGCGGACGCCAAGGCTCATGTCAAGAAGGCGGGCACCGGCCACATGATTATCTTGAATAGGGTTGCGTGCGTGAAGTGTAGAGTGCTGAAGGGTGATGAGGATGAGGCGCGTTTTTACAGAGTGCATGCTGACTGTAGTGGTGGTTTAGTGACTGATTTGAGATTTACGCAGTTGATTGTGGAAGAGAGGGAGCGAATGTTGGCGATCGAGCGAGAGGGTAAGGCTGAGAATGTTGTTGAGAATGATGAGTTGGCGAGAGCGGTTGCGTCGTTGGAGGGTGAGATTGAGCGAAAGAGAGTGCTTGAGAGTGATGATGAGGATGATGTGGATTTAGATAGGGAGCGTGTGAGGAAGCGTGTGAGGAAGTTGAGCTCTTCGTCGTCGGAGGTGTCAAACATCGTCATCACCGACCCCCCGAAGAGCTCATCTTCCCCAAAAGTGAAGAGTGGTGGGATTCGTGTGCAGTCGGCGAGGTGGTTGAAGGATGAAGAGAAGAGGCATGTTTCGCAGCAGATGGCGCATGATTTGTTGGTGAATAAGTATGAGAGTTTGAAGAAAGTGAAGGATGAAGTTGTGAAGGAGTTGGATGAGTTGAAAAAGAAGGAACTGAAGTCGAAGGAGGTAGCGGATGAAAATATTAGAATGAGGCGTAGTGTGACTGATTTGAAGAATAAGACGCGTGAGTTGGAAGAGAAGAATGATGAGTGTGAGAAGAGGGAGAGTGCTGCGGAGAGAAGAATGAGAGATACAGAAGCGAAGTTTGAGGAGATGATGAAGGAGATGAGTGTGTTGAGAGCGAGGAATGTTGAGTTGGAGAGGACTGTGGCTCGGCGGGGTGATGAGAGGCAGGCGTATGAGAAGTTGGAGCGCATGAGGGATGAGTGGGAACGTGTGAATGAGGATCGTTTGCTTGAGTTTCACATCCCTATTCGGGATAATCATTTGGCCGGCGAAGTATTGGTAAATCAAAGCCTCGACGAATCAATAATATGCTATAACGGCCATCCGACCAAGAAATGTCTGCATGCCAGCCTAAGAATGCGCGGTCACTTACATAAATTCTCGATTCGGAAGCGCGCGAGACTGCAAAAGGATGACTAACTTGGTAAGTGAAAAGTAAATAAGATAGTATATCCTATTCTAATACATATCATTTTCATTGCAGATCTTTGCCCGCCTTCACCACCCCATCACGACACTCCCGAGAACGAACCATCGGCTCTCTTAAGGGCCACCTAGGGGCAAGACATGATAGAACCTCCACGCGGTTTGCCCTGGGCAGTCTTCGGACTGGCGAATACTATCATTAAGTTGAATCTGCTATCAGTCAACTTGAACGTTGCGTCGTGTTAGAGGGGTATATAAACCACTGCCTCTCATTTCATTTCATTTCAATCATGCAGACGCCGAACAGTCAAGTCAGCTCTCCTCGCGGACCGCAGTTAAGGCCGCGAAATTTATTTGAGGAGTTTGTCAGGCTAGAGGAGCCAGACAAAGTTTTTAATAATCTTGCTCGGATTGGCAATCCGATGACAGCAACTGCTGTCAATCCAACGGAATGGCGCTACATTCCACTTTTTAGCCATGTACCAGTTAGTGTGGAAGTCGACAGTGCTACCAAAGAGAGAGTCAAAGACACTCTCAGCAGAATTGGTAGGGTGTAAGATGACGTTACTCCCGAGAATGAACCATCGGCTCTCTTAAGGGCCACCATGGGGCAAGACATGATAGAACCTCCTCGCGGTTTGCCCTGGGCAGTCTTCGGACTGGCGAATACTATCATTAAGTTGAATCTGCTATCAGTCAACTTGAACGTTGCAAATGAAGTTCGGTGTAATACTTCCTTTCGACGGGCGTTCCTGTAAAGGGCGGCGGTGAAACCCGTAGCTACGTATACCGCAAGGGACATTCGGCAATGGTCAATCTTGTTAAACCTCTCTGCGTCATGTTTGCAAGTGATTGCCTCTGTCTCAACGTAGTATGCATTCGCGCCAGGGCGACATTTAGCCAACTGTCGAAGGTTGCCTAAAACTTTCCATTGCATACGTTATGAGAGCCATGAGTTCTACCTGTCTCTATCAATGAGACGAATTGATGAATGGAATGAAATGGGAGGACACTCACGCGCCACACGCAACATAACACACTTCTCTCTTCCGTAGTCTAACAAGCTCTTTACACATGGATCGCAGTCGATTGCTATCCCTGAAGCATTCTGATTCGCTGTTGAGCAATTCATTGTTGAAAACCCTATATAAGCCAGAAGATTGTAGCGCTTCTCATTCAATTTCAAGTCACGATGGAAGCGACATCTGCCGACAACATTCCCGTCTTCACCGATGAAGACAACGCCATTCCCGAGTTCGTCATCCTCGACGAGTGGGATGAAGAGACTGAGAAGAAGGGGAAGATCAAGAGGATCGTCTGGACGGATGAGGTGTGGACTCCAAATACCACCCGCATCCGAAAGGTGCCAGATGCACCAGTACGACCTCGGCGGTATAGGGTCTATGACAACCTAACCGTCATACCCATTGATTATTCCAGCCAATAGTCGAATTCACACCCCCCGAGAACGAACCATCGGCTCTCTTAAGGGCCACCATGGGGCAAGACATGATAGAACCTCCTCGCGGTTTGCCCTGGGCAGTCTTCGGACTGGCGAATACTATCATTAAGTTGAATCTGCTATCAGTCAACTTGAACGTTGCAAATGAAGTTCGGTGTAATACTTCCTTTCGACGGGCGTTCCTGTAAAGGGCGGCGGTGAAACCCGTAGCTACGTATACCGCAAGGGACATTCGGCAATGGTCAATCTTGTTAAACCTCTCTGCGTCATGTTTGCAAGTGATTGCCTCTGTCTCAACGTAGTATGCATTCGCGCCAGGGCGACATTTAGCCAACTGTCGAAGGTTGCCTAAAACTTTCCATTGCATACGTTATGAGAGCCATGAGTTCTACCTGTCTCTATCAATGAGACGAATTGATGAATGGAATGAAATGGGAGGACACTCACGCGCCACACGCAACATAACACACTTCTCTCTTCCGTAGTCTAACAAGCTCTTTACACATGGATCGCAGTCGATTGCTATCCCAGAATCATGTAAGCTATCTCAATTTTATTTAACACTATTTCATCTATCATTATCACCCATATGAAATGTTATAGGATTTGCAAGTTAAACTAAGCGTGCTACTATTTCCAAATGAAAAAGTATACATGGTTAAATTATTCACTAAAACCCCATTCAAGTAAGTCAGTATGAAAGCAAAGATAATACGAAATAAACATTTATTATGGCATGTATTTCAAAAGGTCTTCATCGTCAATATCGTCCCAGAGTCTGACTTCACATAGATCACAAAAACAGTTGAGCTGCTTTAAACGTTCTTCTGCAGCGTCCCTCACTTTCTCAATGTACGCCCACTCCGCCACGGTTCGCGGTTGGGAGTTAGGGGTGTACCACTCCCATATTTGATGCAAGTGCGACTTGCTGGTCATCTCCATCACCCCTTCGGCATCATATTGTAAATATTTCCACCGTATGCCTGCTAGGTCGGGCAACTCCTCTTCATCGTCCTCCGATAATGATAACTTTCGTATATTGTCGAGATTGTATGTCTTCTCCACCTTCGCTTTTCTTGGTGCATTTGGTGTAACGAGCACCTTTGCTGATGTGCATGGAGAGGAGAACTCCAATGCGGTATTTGGTGTTGTTGGAGGACTTGTCATGTTGTCTTTGAAATGCTGACTTTGAATAATGATAACTTTAACATTTTTCTAATTCTTAAGTATACACAAGCAGCCAATCAGAATGAACATCCAATGAATGAAGAGAATGAAAGTATATAAGCAAAGTGACATTCATGTCATTTCATTTAATCTGTGAATCATAAAAGTGACGAACGCACGATCTCTCTCTTTGACTATTATTCTGTCTGATCATATTTCATTAAAATGGTAAGTTAAAGATTTACACTCTCATCTCCCTCAAACGTGTGACCAATAGCATCTTCCTCAATTTCAGGCATCAACTTCATCACCAACGCCCTCCCTTCTCGAGGAAAGTTTAGAGTTATTGAGTCAAGGTAGGTTGTAACACTACACTGAGGCTTGAACAGAGATGATAGAATGATTTCTCTATCAGGTGATGTGAGTTCCACCTCAGAACTGTCGCGACATGGCAACGAGTGGGAATGTGCTGACTGTGGGCACATCTTCACGAGGAAATGGGATCTCACCCGACACATCAAGCGAGGTGTTTGTCGACCTAAGCCGGCATCAATCTCCGGAGGTGGGGATGATTCTGTTAACGTCGTCTCCTTTTCTTGCGACTTGTGCGCTCAGTCTTTCGAGACACGTTTTGAACTATCTTCGCACAGACTTCAACATACACACACGAACGATACCTACACCAACGGTACCTCCTCTATCCGACTCACTGAAGTGTCCATAAATAATTTAGTGAGGAACTACCAGATGGACTCCTCAGAAACCATTGCTAACTTTGAGGAATGGTTTCATCAAAATTCATCATTGATAGAAGCGCTCTTCAACAATTTAGACAATTTTAGGATGAAGGCGCTCATCTATCTTAAAATAAAATATGTAAAAATCGACCACCATACTGGACAAATAATAGAGAGGTTGGAGTTTCACATACCCTCCTCTCCTGCAACCGAGGTTGTAGACTATGAGTCTTGGATAAATTTTCACATCCAAGGATTAAAATTAAATATTGATAAATTTAACGAGCGCGATAGCGGTCTCATTTTTGACGACATTGAGTCCGCCTTATTTAAAATCAGTTTATTAGGAAATCATAGTGGTCGAGGCTCCTTTAAACTTCCAAAAATTTTAAAAAACAAAACAGCAGTCATTAATGTCGATTGCGAATCGCAATGTTTTAAATATGCTGTCCTCTCCATTCTCCACTATAATGATATCAATGCGAATCGAAATCGCACATATAGCTATAGGCAGTGGGAGAATGAATTAAACTTCGATGACTGTAATAGTGACGATATGAAAATTAAAGATATAGAAAAATTTGAAAAATTGAACAACATTAAAATAGTTCTCCATGTTTGGGAAAAGGGATTGAAGGGTGTGCGCTACAACTCGCGTTCGAGTTGTTATGACCACGTTGTCAACCTGTTATTAGTAAGACAGGATGATAGTGAGGAATGGCACTACTGCGGCATTCCCAAAATTTCTCGCTTATACCACCACTTAAGAAATTCTACCTCATCAGAGATTTATTACTGTGACAGATGCATTCGGAACTTTAGGAGTAAAAACAAATTTGAAACTCATTATGAGTGGTGTAAGCGAGGTAAACTGCAAATGGAACGCATGCCCAAAGATAAGGAGTTTTCATATAGAGAGAATGGCGATGAACTAAGTCCTCTTCGTGTCATCTATGCTGACATCGAATGTTATATCGATGATAACATCCATCGACCAGCAGCCATTTCCTGCTATGAAGTATGGCATGACCATTTCCAAAATAGAAAAAATAAAATGCACGTCTGGCAAGGTGAGGATTGTATTTACCAATTCCTACAATTCCTCAAACAGGCTGTAAAATTTCAGCAAAAGTATGATGGTGAACTCTATCGCAGATCATTGCATATGACAGCAGATGATCAAGTAAAATTTGATAGTTGCAACGTTTGCCCCAAATGTAGGAAAACATTTGATGATGATAAGATTAAGAAAGTGCGCGACCATGATCACATCACTGGTAAATTTAGAAACGCACTATGTTCAAAATGCAATTTTTCACTTAGGATGAAACGGCGTACATTACCCGTCATTTTCCATAATTTCAAGGGCTACGATAGCCATATGATAATAAAAGGAGGTTTAGGTCAAATGAAAGAGTGGAAGCTTGATGTAATAGCACAAACGAGAGAGAAGTTTATGGCCATGACAGCAAAAGTGCCTGTCGATAAAACTAAAGAAAATAAGACGGTCTATTTTGATATAAAATTTTTAGATTCCTACCAATTTATGACTGCATCACTGGCCTCTCTCGTACAAAATCTAAAGTCTCTTCCACTAACACAAAATCTTAAGAAACAATATCCAAATCTAACCGATGAAGTCATCACACGGAGAGGAGTCTTTCCATATGCATATTTTGATGCGATTAGTAAACTCGGCGAGACTTCTCTTCCACCCATAGATAAATTTAAAAATGATTTGATCGGCGCAGAATGTAAGACCGAAGATTATGAACATGCACAAGATGCATGGATAAAATTTGACTGCCATACATTTGGTGAATATATGATTGCCTATCTTAAGTTAGATGTATTTTTGCTGGCTGATGTATTTCAGGAGTTTCGACGAGTGGCATTAGAAGAAGATAAGTTAGATCCCGTCCACTTTGTCAGTCTACCAGCCATGTCATTTAAGTCTGCTTTTAAAATGACTGGTGAGACCATTCATCTCTTACAAGATCCAGAGATGTATAATTTATTTGAGCGAGGAATTCGCGGTGGTCTCACATTTGTAAATAAACATAGGTTAAAATCAAAAATAGTAGGCGATGATCAGACCCATCTTAAGTATTATGACCAAAATAATTTGTATGGTAGTTCATTATCCAAACCGCTACCTCACTCTGAGTTTAGCTGGTTAGATGATAGTGAAATTCAACATTTCTCCAACCCTTCCAACATACTAGCAATTCCAGATGAAGGTGATTGGGGATATTATTTTGAGATAGATCTAATCTATCCAAATAATATTAAACATAAAACCGTAGATTTTCCACTCGCACCCGAATCAGGTGAAGTGAGTAAAGATATGTTTTCCGACTTTATGAAACAATTTCATAAAGATTTAGAATCATGTGGACAACCCAAGTATAAGCCTTGCCGCAAACTTTTGCTCACTCAATATGATAAAGAAAACTATCTAGTCCACTTTAGCATCTTAAAATTTTATTTAGAAATGGGCATGATTTTAAAAAGAGTTCACCGCATTATTAAATTTAGACAGAAAGCCTTCCTCAAACCCTACATAGATAGTAACAGCCAGAAACGTGCACTAGCCCAAAATAATTTTGAAAAAGATTTTTATAAATATAAGAACAACAGTCTATTTGGTAAGACGATGGAGGATGTTAGAAAGCGCGTAAACTACAAACTAGTTAATGATGATCAAAAGTATCACAAATTGACCTCATCACCTCTATTCATCGATAGAGACATAATCGATGAGGATCTTGTAGGTATTAAAATGATAAAATCTGAAGTTGAGTTGTGCAAACCCATCTATATTGGTCAAGCTGTTCTAGATTACTCCAAGCTTGAAATGTATCAACTCTTCTATAAAATACTAAAACCGTGTCCTCTCGTAAAAGAGGTTCGTTTGTTGGGTGGTGACACAGATAGTTTCTTTTTAGGTATTACCACTCAAAAAGATTTAAATTTTAATGAAGTAGGAAAATCTTTAGAAAGATATTTTGATACATCAAATTATCCTGCTGATCATCCACTATACTCCATCAAAAATAAGGCAAAACTTGGCTGCTTTAAGGATGAGACAGCAGGGAAGGAGATAGCTGAAATGATTCTCCTCCGCCCTAAAATGTATTCTATGAAATTAAAGGATAGTGATGATAGCATTAAGCGCGCTAAAGGCATATCAAGATCATTGGTCTCTAACATGAAACATAAAAATTTCAAGGGAGCCTATAGAAATAAAAATATAACGTTTGTCAATATGACAATCTTAAAATCTAAGTCGCATGAGATCAAAACTCATACTTTTAGGAAACGGGCGCTTTCAGCATGGGAGGATAAGAGGTGCTGGCTAGAACACAACATATCTCTTCCACATGGACATCCTGACACAAACATACCACCACCCAAAAGAATTAAACTCACACTACCACATTCAGGAGACGTCTTAGCATAATCATCCTTAACTTAGTATTTTGATGTTGATTTCTGTAGATAAACATTGTTGTTTTATGTATCGCATGAGATTGTTTTTTCCTTGTGAATATGTGTCCACATCTGTACATTCCCCATGTGATGACTTTTCCACTGAAAGACATTTTTCCTATCCCTGTATATTTCCACCCTTCACGAAGTAAAAAGACTTTTTGTATATAGCAATGTTTATTGAAGTACACTCATGTATGTATTTTCAGTGGATGTTGTATAAAGTCTATTGCTTCACATTCATGTACATATTTCAATAAATGTTGTATAAAGACTTCACTTTGTTTTCCGAAACACTAACGTTATGAGGGATTTAGTATCTTTCACGTGGATGCACTCTTGTAAACCATTGGTAATTTTGATAGCAATAGAGGGTATAGTTTGTTTGATGACGGGATGATAGAAAATAGATTCAAACATCTTCTCGACTATTCCATATGAAGCGTCTTTATCATGAATGAAATCGCGTAAAATGTATTCTTTTTTCTCACCAACAGAAATAGGTAGAATCAAATCACTTTGAATGTAAAGGTGCTGTTCATGTTTATCAAGTGTCATTGGTGTTTCTATACCAATCGTATGCGCAGCAGCAAACACTGTTTGTAGCATTGAAAAACCAAAGAGTTTTTTCAAATTTTTACTCAATTGACATTGAATGTCATCACCCAGTCTCAGAACAACGCGTTGATTTTCAATTGAAAACGAAATGTGGTGTGTCTTTACATCATATTTACTTTTCATCACATGCTTCAACTTCTGTTGTATATAAGGATTTACTACATGAATGAAGCTTTCAACTGTATGATATAGACGCGGCATTATATTGATAGCAACTTTAGATTCTTCATAAGACTGGTAAATTTTCTTGATGCGATCGCCATAGATGTCCACCCACCATTCATCATTAACTGAATCAGCTTTAGTGTGATATTCATGAGAAGCATACACCACACCGCTTCCAATAATAGGTGTATAATGTCTTACAAAATGACGCAAGGTTGGAGAGAAATAAACTGTAAGTTTGTCATTATATTTCTGAATAACCAACTTATTTTTGTCCGCCATAATTTTTTCTCCATACTTCTTACCCACAGTCTCATTCCATCGTTTTACTAACTCAATAAGTGATAAAGGTTGAACACCACGCTTTTTCAAAATGATGCGTTCTTCGCATTCTACAACATCTTCATCAAATATTTTAAATCTATAATGAAATTTGTTGATTCGATTTGAATAAACTTTTTTAACATTTGCAGTAGCAATTGACGTTAGATGTAGTCCATGACCAAAACCAAGATGTGGATAGAATTCACTATCCAACCTCAGCGTAAGACCTTTAGTAAAAGAATGAAAGCGGAGGAACTGTCTCCCACTCCAATGATAGATAGTAAACTCATAAGCTTTCTGATTTTTATTCTTCATGATGGAAGTATTACCACTGTTGAATGCCTTAATAATTTTCTCATTCCCAAATGGCTCATAAGAATCTGATTTTATCTGAATCCATTCATAGTTCCACTTTCCATCTGATGTTAAATTGTATGGGAACTGAAATGCATTATTCATCGTTATTCCATCATGGGTGCGAGGAGTCAATATCATTTCTTCCAAATCATTCACATTCTGAATATTGCTATCATAGCAAATACTAGAAACGCCAACCTCCCATTCACCTTCTAAATGCAGTGGCCGATTTAATTCTACTCGATAGTCTGATGGTTTATTTTTGGGAAATTTATTCATAGAAGCATTACTGGGCAAGTAGATTAGAAACGAGTCCTTATTTTCACTTTCCATATTATTCACATTGGAAAAATATATTAGCATACGTTTGCATTAACTCTTCATTCGGAAATGGAGTGTGATACTTGTCACAGCATCTTTATGAAAAGGAATCAACGCACCAGCATCGTCATAAATGGCAATATCAATTTGTGGGATGTAGTTTGATTTCAGCTTTGTATAATGCACTTTCTTGAAAGTATGCTCAGATAAAATACTGCAGCTCTTTGGCTGGTATGGTATCATTGCTAGCAATGGAGCTTCAACATCTCCCACACGTACATCTTCACCAATATTGGAATATATCTGAAAATAGTTAATACGACGCGATAGCGACATGTCTGCGCTAGCTTTGGTTACAGTACCACTTTTAAAGATATTTTGATCAAAACCCAAAATGTCCATTAGAGTTTTATCCATAATTAGTTCAATACCTTTTCCACTTATAGTGAGAGACAAAGTACCTTCTTTTTCAGAAAATGAAATATGTTGGTCATTAATCACTTCATTTAAATAATCTACAACCAATTTAACCGAAGTAATAATGCGAGGCATCAACACTCTTGTTTCATGTAAGATACCACCTAAAGGCTCTACACACTTTCTGTATAAAGATACGGTCCATTCTGTATCAAATTGATTTGACCTTTCACATGGTAAATGTTGCATATCAGATTTTCCATGAACAGCTGCAGAACGATGTCGTAAGAACTGATGAAAATCTTTTGAACAAACTAATACTAGATCATCATCATTTAATTTGCTTATTGCAATATGATTAGATGATTTAATATAAGTCAATGTTGCCACTTGTTTGCCATCAACTCGAAGGAGATAATTAAATTTCTTCAATAATGTTTCAGGAGTCATGTTTGTCTTTCTTGGCTTAATCACAATCTTCTTCACCAACGTCTTCTCATTTCTTGGAATAAGATCTACATAATAAGCTTCCTCTCGATATATTAACTGTTTATGACCACTTATGTGGTAATTAACGTTAAAATTATCATAGCTTGTTAAGGCGCTAGCGAGGTAGCCTAAATCATTTCTTAAACTTGGACTTAAACCAACAATCCAATCTTTCTCAACTACATGATGTACATAATTATAATCATCATTGTGCGGAGTAAATTGGACAATATGTTTACACGCTTTATTCAAGAAATCATATATAAACTTTTTACATGATAAGAGATCTTTCTTTGGCCACTGTGGAATGTATACTCGGCACCCCTTTTCACATTGATAAGCAGCTGTACGCCTCATATTAATAGTCATCACCTCATGATCAAAAGTATAGACACAGTTGCTATAAACAAGTTGAGTGACACCCACTTCCCAATTTCCATTTAGCTGTTGTGCATGATCAATGGGAGTAGAAAAGAGTGCAGCTCGATTACTAGTAAATCTCTTTGTAGCCGCATTGCTAAGCAAAATATGATAAAACGACATTTTTATATTGCTAATCTGCAACTTTGCATAACATCATGAAGACTTGGATTTTGGACTCTCTACAATATATCAGAGTTGATCGTGATGGAAACGTACATTTCAAAAATTCTCATGGTCATACATCAAGAGGAATTACATTAACATGGCGACAATTTGTCAACCTCAATGATATCATGAGGGATTTGGAATATTTTGAAACATTAAGATTCATCTCCTTGGGTGATCAAGTTTGGCTTCAACATTACAGAAATGAAATTCAAATCTACCATTCTCATTCCGCAAACTGTTTCTCATTTCGCAAATACAATTGGGAGAAGTATAGAAGATATATACATCGCTCCATCATGACATTTATTCGTCGTGAGTTCATCGCCCTACTATGCAAATCTTAATCAGACATGACTACCACACATCATGAGTTGGAAATTAGATTCCCTACAACGTATTGAAACGGATCATGATCGAAACGTCTATTTCAAAGATTCAACTGGAAATGTGAGAAGAGAGTTTGCTTTATCTTATCGTCATTTTCAATCTCTACATCATATCATGAAGGACTTGAAATACTTCTATATGAAAAGACATTCACGTATTGGAAATCGCATCTGGCTGCGCGTCAACAATCGGCGAATTCAACTCTATCATTCCCAACTTCATACTAACTTCACATTTCATCAAGGTAGTTGGGAAAAGTATAAAAGGAAGGTACATCGCTCAATTTACTCATTCTTTCATCATGAAGCGCCATCGCTACACCATCGTCAACATTCTCCGTCGCTTCAGACTCTACACCAAAATCGATCTCACAACATTACACCAACAGCTTCCAAACAGCAAGTATTACCCGGGCCGTCCTCAAATGTTAGTGGTGAAGATGAACAATTCACGGAATCTTCAACTCTTCCCAAATGGGACTGTACAGATTCTCGGCGCCCTTTCTCATTCATCGGCGCAGTCAATGCGCTTAGAGCTACAAAGACTACTACGTCGGATATGGAAGAGGGAGAGGTGTGTGATGTCGAATCTGACTGTGGACAATATGGTGATCTCTACTCAATTGAGTGACAGTCTATCATTTTTGAAGATTCGTACCAGCAGTTACAGTTTGTGTTATGAACCCGAACTTTTTCCTGCAGCTCTCATTAGTTGTTGGTTACCTGTGCATGTGGCAATCTTTCATAATAGTAAAGTGATCATTACTGGACTAAAATCTCATGTACAAGCAAATATGATCCTAGACTATCTCATTGAGTATGTACGTACCCAGCGGATTGTAAAATAAAAAACAATTTTTCCAACATGATGTTTTTATTTCAAATCATGATAGAACTTACAAATCATTTTTTCATTAGAGGATGGATTACATGAAAAGTTTTGAATAACAGATGCAAATCGAGATACATGTAAACGTCTTAAGATGAAGTACAGTACAAAAGCACCACACGTTGATGAAAGTGGATGTTGTAGTATGCGTTCATTTCGCTGATATTGACGCGTATGTTTTCTCAACCACTGCTGTGTTGGTATATTTGGAGGTTGAGCAAGAGAGTCAAATAGTTCACCACGTCGGTCTTCTCCAATAAAGATCGCTTTCCAATGCTCACCGCCTAAATTCTGTGAATGAGTGTTTAGCACAATAAAGATGGGATAGTGATTTACTGCAGGTGGTAAGGTATCGAGTGAATAGACATTATCGAAAGCTTTCAACGTCGCTTCGTCTGCATTACGCTGCACTTTAGTCTTAATATCGTCAGCAGTCAACCAACTCATTAACGATTATACTGAAGAATCACGTCACGATACTTTGTAATTTCAATATTTGAATCGAAGACTGCATAAATTAATACATTGATCGTCTCAGGTAGTGTTCTTTTGAACGTCAAATCCAAACGAATATTATGAGGCACGTTCGCTTGACGATAGGGTGCACTAATATCGCTGTCAGCAGTCAAATCAAATGCATAAATAGTATATCCACTCTTAAACTCTTTCATAGTCAGTCCGTTGGTGTCATCCGTATTGTAAAAGCCAAAGACATCCATAAAATCAACATAACTGCGCATAAATTGATCCGAAGCAAAATCTGGTTTGTAGGGTGGACCAGGATGACTCACACCATTTACACGTAAAGCAATTTCACTTAATTGATTGTGTTTAAAATTGAAAGGATTCTTCTTTATATTACCATTAAATGCATCATTTTCAACCATTGCCACCATGAGGAGCTTCGGTGCTTCCGATGGAAAGAGGCCATCTTTCATGAAACTCTTTTGATCTTTCGGAATTGTAAAGGTGAGAAGCTTTGTATGCTGAACGGGGTAAATGGCATTTTGGCGGTTAAGGCCTTCAGCATGCCCTCTAATGACACTTGGATTCGGTACTACTCGACGAATGTAAAGTGCAATATCTTCCACATGAATTCTAAAATTGTCAACTTTAGCAAATGCATTCAGCGCAAATTCAGGCTTATTCAATGTCAGCTTGAGTCGCATGCTGGTATTACACAGTAAAAACTTTGACTGTCTAAAGAAGTCTAAATTCAGCGGACCATATAGCTGACATACTCTACTATCTTTAATCATAGCAGATCGCTTTACAAAGCCACTGTTTGTTTCAACATCAAATTTTCCTGCTTCATCTCTGTACCATCCCATGGCTTCCATATGACTTTTTTGTGCTGCTGGATGAAACTGTGATACATGATTGAAATATGATTTATAGGGATAATCGCTTTGACCACCTTCCACCTGCTGCTCTCCAATCGTTAGAGAAACATCACGAAGTAATGTAGTCAATGGTAAATTGTTCAGTCCAACTTTATGTGCATCGTCAATAGCAGTTCCATCTGCTTGCTGAATTCTAAACCTCAAATCAAGCATCGCATAACTCAAATCTATGTAGTCATCACTACCACCAGGAATAACAAATTCAATGGGGCCAGCATTCTCAGCTGTTCGAGGATGATAATCTACAATACTTGAACTAAGAATATCTGTCTGTATGGCTTGTTGATCGAACAAACAAAAACCGGAAGTTTTACACTCCATGATTAGAAGTTATAGCAGCGTCGTCGTTTAGCGCCTGATGAATGATTAGAGCCTCTGCGACGTTTGCGTGAATGCCTTTTGACTGAAGATCGCACCTTACCAGCTCCGCGATGTTTCCTCCTTCCTTTTTTCATTCGTTTAGGTGATTTCTTTCCTTGAGTAACACCAGCAATGGTCTGCTTCAATGTTTTTAAACCGCGTTCCTTCCCACGATTCAACAAACTGCTCTTAAAACTTCTACCTCTGGAAAGATCACTAGCAACATCACCAGCAAAGCCAACGGCATTACTTAAAACATTTCGTTTTAAAGATCTACCGACATTGGATATGAGAGGTGCTACAACAGATTTCAGTGCACCAAGTATGCTACCTCCACGTTGGCGGCGAGCACCGATGTAAATTTGTCCTCCGCCACTTACATAGGAGGGTCGTGAATAAAATGAGGCAGTTGGATTCATAGCTCAAACCCTAAACATTGTTAGTTACAACTTTGCATGAATCACTGTCGATCACTTAGATGAAAGATGTCGGCACGACGCATCCAAGAGTTCATACTTGAAGGATAACCAGTCCATTTAACAAGACACCATTCTTCACCTTGCCGTTTTTTACATCGAATGATTTTCTCTACCAAATATGTTTCACTTTCAGTGACTACCTCAATCTCATCGCGGTAAAAGCTACCCTCAATTTCTTCATTATCGTAATCTTTCAACTTGTAGGTGGTCGGAGAGTCTTTTTGATTAATCCTTGATACTGTAAATACCTCCTCTGTCCAATTCGGGAGGTACCCTTTAGCAAAAACACTTTTCACTTTTGAGATACGAACTTTATCGCCAATTTTCACATCACTTTTCACATGAGTGCGTTTACGTTGGAATGATTCGCGCACTTTATCTACATTGTCAGCATTTACATCTACTGGTCTGAGTCCAATAGAACGATGGATAGAGTGATTGTAGGCATGGAGTGTATCTTGTAGAACCTTTGTCCAATTTTGTGTCAAGTTGGCAGTAAAATGTCGCCACAAGCGATTTTTTAATGTGCGATTAAAACGTTCAACGAGTGCAGCTTTATAAGCGCTCTTTACACTAAACAACTCAATGTCATGCCTCTCAAATAATCTTGTCACATGCTGATTTTCAAACTCTTTTCCTTGATCACTCTGAATTCTTTTTGGAATGCGACCTTCTCGAAAAATTGTTTGGAATGCTTTTGCTACTCCTTTCCCTTCTTTAGTTTTTAAAGGTTGAGCCCACGCATAACGCGAGAAAATATCAATGACGGTTAAAATAAAATTATTGCCCGAGTTATGTTTTGAAATGGAGGCAACATCACACAAATCTGCTTGCCACTGTTCATCGATGTCATGAACAATATAATGGCGGGTGCGGTACTTCTTTTTCGCTTGTTTGTGGAGTGTATAGGTAGCCTGACCCTTTAACCATCGTTTCACTTGTGATTGTGGAAGACCACTCGCTTTTGATAATTTCTTGATAGATGCAAATCCTGCCGGATGTTTTACATCATAATAGATTGACTTCAAACGTTCAGTCGATGACGGCTGACTCTTTTTCCTCCTTCTCATCTTTTTGTTTTCTTGCCTTTCTACATTTACAACAACTGCAGCATTTAGCTTTAGCGGTTTTGCGATCGTGTTCACATTGCTTAGGGGTTTCATTATGAGAGCTGGCGCAGCAAGTGCAAGTGACAACGACATTCACCTCTGGCGGCTCATTACATGGCAAGCAACACATCTGCTTCATATTAATAGTCTGAGAACATGTATTTCCTAGGAGGAGCTGTTTTACGTTTTCCTTTTACCAGTTTTAGTGGCGATGTAGATCTACGTCGAGTTCTTCCTCTTGTTTGCTTAGTGAGTGTGGGAGGGGATGTAGCAGGTGACGTCTTAAACCAATTTGTTGGCATTTTCATCGCCTGAGGCATTGGAGTAGTAGCCACTGTTGAATCAAGTTCTTTCAATGTCTCATTATTTAAAGCAAATTTTGGTACATTATGCTTTTTCAATAGTTTAAGAAAGTATGACCAACCAGGTGGAACATAGCCCTGACGGCGCTTTCTACGTGTCGCATACTGAATCAAGTCTTCATAACGTGAAGCATCAATCACTTTATTTTCATCTGTAATGATTTCTCCTCTATCATTTACATTGAGATGGGGTTCAATACTGTTGAAAAGAGATATGGCATGTGCGCGAGATGCTAAAGGTGTAGCAGTCGATACAGAGTCACGCATCTTATTCTTCAAGTTTTTCAATTGCTCAACAGTTTCCGATTGTAATAATACAGCACGATGTGGATCTTTGATGTGAACATTTTGCTGATAATCTATTTCTTTCCTATACATTTGATTTGCAAGAGGTTGCTTTACTTGCTGCATGGCAGTCAATTGTACATATTCATCCTGAGGAATAACAATCATGCGAGAATAAGAACTCATAGTTTGTAGATAATCATGGGAGTTTTCAAAATATCACTTCGAAATCTAAATTCTTCCGGACACTCTTGCGTAAAGTCAATGAATAAGTAACCGTATGGTTTTTCAGTAGCTGCTTGAAAAATTTCAATTAAGGCTTTTGATCCTCTGGGTGCAACTTGTCGCGCTAAAATTTCAAATTGACTTTTATCTCGCGGATTCTTGAAAATAGCATAATAGTGTGTATTCAGGTTTCGTGTACGAGCTTCTTTTCCATCAGGAAACAAATTTTGTGTGATATAGATGATAAAGCACCTTTTATGGTGTGCTGCGCGAGTGAACATATCTGTAACATCTTTTGAATTCTTACTTTCTTTTAATAAATCATCCAATACAACAACATCATTAGACTGAAGTTTATCCACTGGAATAATTCCTTCATGTCGAATAAAGTTGCGACTTTGCAATTCCTGAAACAGCGACGGTTGATAAATACCATAACACCAAATCACTCGATTGATAGGTTCCTTAAACAACTCCCTTCTTTTATCCAATAAATTCAGCGTGAAAACAGTTTTACCTGCATGAGATGGACCTGATACAGTCAGAACTTTATCACATTGAAGTCTGAAATCCATTTTATTACTTTGAGATTCAACATTTGCATAATTAACGCTTAGAGCCAAAGATATTACCCAATAGGTTGCCCACGGCAGGAGCTATCATTGGAAGTATTGCTGAAAGGAAACCGCCCTTTTGTGTTAGAGTTTTCCTCTTTCTTTGAAGGGTGACTTTAGGATTGGAGATGAAACGCAATTTCGTAGCATATCGCTTAAGTAACTTTCGTTGTTTTGGCGCTAATTTCTTCGTCCTCAACTTCCTCACATGAGAAATAATTTCACAAATGAATTTATCGTTAGCATGTCGTATAGCATTGTATCGCTGATTTGCTTTCATTCGTCGGAGAGCTTGAATGGCTGAAGAAAACTTTTGACTTTTACGTTTCGTCATTTTACGTTTCGCCATTTTCCGTATTAGTCTTTGCTAAAACCTATCTTTACCACATTTGCATAGGTACTAACTATTGCGACATAAGTGACACTCGAAATGAGCAATATCACAGTGGTTACATTGGCAAAGTTGAATGCAATTACGTATGAAACAGCGTTGACAAAAAGCATGCTTACATCTCTTGAAGATGCGCTTTTCATTTCCATCCTTTCGCTTACATACATCGCAACACATAGTTTCACCGTTACTGATGTCTATAGCAAGTCTTTTTGAAGATATGAATTTGCTAGCCTTTTCTAAATAATAGACGCATGTACAGAAGGAATATACTTCGAGAGTGAGCAGACATAGCTCGAAAACCAGTTGTGCTACAATCAAGTACCACTGCATTTTCAATTTTTCTTTATGGAAAGTTGAATGTGAATATCTGAAATCGCTTCAATCACTAGACTGCTACCATGATGGTTAAATGCGTTAAGACGTTCAGCAATTTTTATCATATGTCTTTTAAAAAATTCTTGGGGTGATCTACCACTTCCATTGAGTAAGAAGCAAAATGGAAAGAGCGACTTTCCACCTCTTGCTTTCCAAAATGACTAAACTTAATTTTCGCAACTAATCGCGCCATGATAATGCTATCAGAGAATGTATTCATTAATTCTAGAAATAGAGTGCTAGCATCATCGACCACTGCTTCGATGTCGGTCTCATCTTTATGAAATTTTATCACATAATCTTGAACAGCTCCTTTTAAACTTTGCCTATGAAAACGTAATGTTCCGCAGTCGTTTGAGAAAGACATGATCGCCCTTTATCTAACCCATCCATTGCATGAAAACAACAACTCTTCTCATAGTAACATTTATTGAATAACGGTAACAAGCATGCATTATAAATCAATGGTTTGAAAGAGATAAAATAGATACAGCTGATAACTATCATACAGCGAGCAATGATAACCATACAGGACTTTGGCAGTGTTGAGGTAAGGAGGAAAGAAGCATTGGTTATGAACGTAGCTACTACAACGAACAGACAAAATAGGAACACACAAATCCTTAAAACGTTTCGTGACTTCATGATAATGTTGATTCACTCTACTATCCCAAGGCGGGAGCAAAATATCATCAATGATTAGATTGGGAAATACTTTCCTCTCCTTACCAGGATTATTACAAAAGATGCGTATAACATTGAAAGCAGCTAACCATCGTTTAAAGTCAATAAGAAGAGCACTTTCACAAGAAAAGCCATAGTCTTGCAAATATTTCAGATTAAGTCCATGAATGTGTTTTCTCGCCCATTGATCAACATTGGGATCGCAGTTGGCATGTTGATGATAGACACTAACAATCTGATATGTCCAATTGTTCATAGCAATAGCACTGAGCTCCTGTACAGGTTCACCCTCACAATCCATAAAAATGATGATAGAAGCCTAAAACGGAAATTTACACATCTAAGGAAACGTTCTATAACATATTACAAAATGAAGAATTACATCGATGCTTTTCACGACAAAATACACAAATGATATGATGGCAACGAAGAAGTAAAATGTATCTAATAAGACCACGTCTACGACACTCAAAGCACATAAGCGAATTGTCATAGGGTAGAGTTAGGAAAGGACTAGCAATTCTCCTTCTTTGATTTGCGTTTTGATGTAGCATTCTTCTCCGACTTGCGCTTCGTACCACTGCTGTTAAGGATTTGATCAATTATGTCGTCCACGTTGGGTGGTTTCGGAATATATAGGATGGATTCCATATGCATGGAGAGAGAGGCTATTTTATTATCCTTGTGTCGACCATAATATAGCCCATTCACTTTGAAAAGGATATCCCAAGTACCTTCTCCGAGCTCATCACATCTGATGGGTATTGAATGATCTCCATCCTTCTTATAGTAAGTACACCAATGTGATACCGGTAGGCAAATGTGATTACCATCCCAAATCTTTCTATAGGGAGTATCCTTGTCATCTCTCGCCTTCCACTCTTGAGCAAGAGGAGTAGGAATGTCCATATTTAATGTCACGTACTCCTCAATAATATCAAGTTGGTGGCGAATGTACGGACTCACGGGGATCAGTATGTAGTCCCCATACTGATTGTGCATTATCTTGACATCCGTGGAAGGGAGCATTCCCGTTTGGAGTACTACGCTATGATCATCATAACGCAAGGCTTGTTTAAATTTACGCTGTAGCGGTGTAGGATTATGTACCTTGGATGTTTCTTCCACTGGCCTCAGTTGTAGATGATCTGACCGTAGCGAACCTTGTAACGTTTGACCGCCATTTTGTCCTACTAGTGCAGCAGATGGAGTAGATGCCTGAAAATGAAAAAAGATTGTATTAAGTTTACGTTCAAGGGAGGAGAGGGAGGGAAGTAGCGACTTACCATTTTAGTTGGATAATAGAACAGGGAACTAGAGAGAGAGAGAGAAAATGTGCGTCCGTCACTCGTGTGATTCAACGATGGAATGATTCTCACTGTGGAAGGCTCGCTATTTATAAAGAAATGCTTGATTCTCATTGGATGATGATCCTCATTGGACAATAACATCAAGCTGATTCCAAATCTGGCCTCCGTTTACCCATCCGAGCCTTCGTTTTGGTGCTACAGCCCAAAACGTCCCAAATTCTAACTCTGTCGTTTTTCGCCAATGTCCCAAAATCTTAAATGGCGTCTCACATCTAAACGAAGACAGATAGGAACAAGCCGATTCTTTCACTGAATTTGTCTCACTCTTAGCTTTCAAACGAGCTATTGCACGACAAAATCCGTCCACTAGAAGCCAAGATCGAAGCTAGCTGTCCAGAGGGGGGGAGGTCAGTGAAATTTGATGAAAAATGTTTTGGTGACGGTCCCAGGTCGAAATTCCACACTTTGGAAAATTTTCAAAATTTTACCCATACAAAGCCACTCTGACACTTAGGATTTTTTCAGGTGAGCGAGCTCCGACCTAAAATCTTGTAACCGCTCTAACTTTTTAATGAAGACAGATAGGAACAAGCCGATTCTTTCACTGAATTTGTCTCACTCTTAGCTTTCAAACGAGCTATCGCACGACAAAATCCGTCCACTGGAAGCCAAAATCGAAGCAAGCTGTCCAGAGGGGGGGGGCGTCAGCCGAAAATTTTTTCTCTCCGATTGACTTGAAACTCACCATAGCGATGCAGAATTTCACGCTGAATCCGAATCTGACCTCCGTTTTCTCATCCGATGCTTCGTTTTGACGCTACACACCAAAACGTCCCAAATTCTAACTCTGTCGTTTTTCGAAAAATGTTGAAAATTTTTTCTCACCGATTGCCTTGAAACTCACCATACCGATGCAGAATTTCACGCTGAATACGAATCCGACCTCCGTTTTCTCATCCGACCACTCCTTCCACTCGAAACAACCCATTTTACAACCCAACATTCAGCAGATTGCACGAAAAACATCACACACTATAGCCTCAAGACTAATCCTGGCGGTCGCCCAAGTCCACCACGACACTCTATCGTTCCAGAGGGGGGGGACGTCAGCGAACAGTTTGTGAACGTGGACCAACCTGGTCGGCACACCACGACAGACTACAACCTCTGCCGTTCCAGAGGGGGGGGACTCAGACCCGAAGCACCACGGCGGCCGACCACGACACTCTGCCGTTCCAGAGGGGGGGGGGACGTCAGCGATGGCGGCCATCTTGCGCTATCTGGTGTTCGCCGTTTTCTTACTACTTACATGCAAAGCTTGTAATAGTTGAAGGAATGAATCGTGATAGTGAAAAAAGGATTGTCTTTTCACTTGGTGATTTAGTAGAAAAGGCAAGCCTTCCTAGCTCCGATCACACTTATACGCACCAAAGGTCACATCAGAGACAAAAGTGAATTACTAGCTTGTTTGAGAACGCTACCTCTTACCCTCACGTCAATTGTATGTGATGGCTCCTCCAAAGCGCATATTAAAGTCAAAAGCGTACTCATATTTTTTGAAGAACGATGGGGGATTTTCCTGTCTGGTAGAGAAAAACCGTGCGAAGCACACATCAACAAGATGGAGTGAGCCGAGTCGCATGCATCCAACCTAAAGCGACAATTGATAAACTTTCATGGAAAATGATTGATAATTGATACAGAAATGATCACTAAGGATAGGTTCAAGTAAGCCGATAATTATCTATGATGTAGGTTGCCTGTTTGCTTTAATAAAACTAGACTATATGTACTTGCCACCCGGAGACGGAGTCGGGGTCTTATCAACCCCCGGAGTCGGAGTCCTATCAAAAAGATAGGACTCCGCATCCCTGACATGAATTATGAAAAATAAAGAAGTACAGGTAGTGATTTGCATCACAGAAGTCGGCTCTGTTAAACAGAATCAACTATCAAACAAAATAATGACCAGCATTCATACACTTATTTAAACATAATGCAATTCCATCGAAATACCAACAACTTCTCATTTTGATATAAACAGAACTTTTACAGAATTTGCATTCAAAAATTTTATTTTCTAGATAACCAACGTGCTTCCAGAAAATCAAATGACTTTTTGAAAAATCAAATTATTTAAAGAAATCTATTTTGGTTATCTAGAAAGCCAAATGGTCTTCCAGAAAACCGACGAAAACCCGATTTTTTAGACTGTACGTACCAAAGTTTGAATAGAAATTATGCTTGATAGAATTCCAATGTACATTTACTCGTACATGATGGTGCAATTTTCAAATGAATGACTCTGAAATCGACACTAACGTATAAAGTTTCGTTCATGACATTTCTGTGAATTCAGATCTACAGTGAAGCACAAAGTATTTACATTGAATTAGGATTTTTTACATGGTTATAGACGTTTATAATAAAACATGAATAATCCTTTGATAAATTCGTGCCGCAGTATTAGTGCTTTTGCATTAGTATATCTTAAATATTGAAATATGTTTACTCAACGTTGCATTGCGTCTTATATACGTATAAGTGCAGGAGATTTTGTATTATTGGCATCATTTCTATATTGTCTCTCTTCATTCATTTAAGTTCAACATCAAAGAATCCGCCAATAAAATAATTTGATGAAAAGCAATGCTTACAGAATGAGATTAGAATCCTACGAGTTCATAAGGTTTCCTGTAGCTACTCACCGTATCCTGGGATTTATTTACTGATGATTTATATTTAATTCATACTATTTTAGTAAATTTTTGCAACTTTTGTAAGTGGCGACTAATTTTCGAACATTTTCCAATATTGTTTTGAATTATGAATTCGATGCTGTACATGCTGTGATGTGCTACAGCTGCATACCGTATCACTTTATATGATGCAATATTATACTACATCCATCATTACATTCATGCAGTGCATGAAATCTAAATTACTCTACAGTATGTATTTCGTGAACTTCGGCAATAAGCTTTCTTCATCAAGCTTAATCTCACATGTAAAAAATCTCTAAAAAATGATCAATGTTGAGTTTCATGTTATGTACTCACTAACATAATGCAATACCACTGCCTATGACACAGAATCAAGAGAAGAAGAATACAGACACCTTGCATTATTACAATGAATGAAAAAAGAGAAATTGCTCTATTGCGACAAACGAGATGCAGCAAGCGAATATAGAGGGGGTCAGGATTGCTTTCACAACTGTACTAGAATATTATGATCTGTCGATAACAGACTATTCGTAAGTTTATTCTGACGAATGTTTGGATCTTGTACTTCACACATGTTCGTGGCAAATTTCAGCGATAACTCAATTTCTTGGCAGTATTCCAAGGTTTTTCGGATAATCATCTTTGACATTTTGTTGAGAGACCGCATGATTACTTACTTGTTGCATCAAATCTGCTCTCGAACCTGTGAAAGCACTGCAGGGTCAATCAATAAGTCTATATAATGCTCATCAATGATCCATGCCTCAATTTATGTTAACAAGATGACTTTTAAAGGCATGTCTTACAAGTAGTTTAAACCTGCACTTTTTGATCCTCTGACAGTGCAATTTTTCAATTGATAAATTAAGTTCCATTTGCAGAAATCTATCATAGGCAGATGTCCTACGTCATCCATACATGTACATAATATTATGTCAATCTGAACACCGCTGAAGGGCATTAGAATGCGAGCTGGTCATCAAAGCCACATGGGAACCAATATCTATTAGATTACATAAGTAAACCCTACATCTATGTCATTTAGAACTGCCCACTCTGCAAGCTGTATGATCATATGTCATTTATCTTGAAACAATATGAAACGAAATATTAAAAAAAAAGAATTTCTATGTCAAGATAAGTTGCACTGCTGATGCAACAACAAAAGGAAATTCACCCCCATATAATGATAACTCGATATTTTCATTCCAAAACCTCGATCATTAGTTACTAGTAGCCGTTGACAGGGCAAACAGAGCCTGAGAAAAGGTCCAACCTATTCAGTGGCTTCAGTTTCAGAAAGAGTGTGGAATACCGTAAAGCATAAAGGCTACCAAGTGTGCAGCCACCGAGACGATGCTACATGCAAGCTCAACAAACACAAAGCTCAATTGTCCAAAACCAAGTCTAACACAACAAAGTTCGACCTCAATTTCAACACAACAAAGTCCGAGACCGATTCCATCATAGCAAATATAGAGAATGACTCCGACACAGCAAAGTCCTGCAGTGACTCCAACACAGCAAAGTCCTGCATTGACCCCAACACAACAAAGTTCTGCTTCCAATAATAGGTGTATAATGTCTTACAAAATGACGCAAGGTTGGAGAGAAATAAACTGTAAGTTTGTCATTATATTTCTGAATAACCAACTTATTTTTGTCCGCCATAATTTTTTCTCCATACTTCTTACCCACAGTCTCATTCCATCGTTTTACTAACTCAATAAGTGATAAAGGTTGAACACCACGCTTTTTCAAAATGATGCGTTCTTCGCATTCTACAACATCTTCATCAAATATTTTAAATCTATAATGAAATTTGTTGATTCGATTTGAATAAACTTTTTTAACATTTGCAGTAGCAATTGACGTTAGATGTAGTCCATGACCAAAACCAAGATGTGGATAGAATTCACTATCCAACCTCAGCGTAAGACCTTTAGTAAAAGAATGAAAGCGGAGGAACTGTCTCCCACTCCAATGATAGATAGTAAACTCATAAGCTTTCTGATTTTTATTCTTCATGATGGAAGTATTACCACTGTTGAATGCCTTAATAATTTTCTCATTCCCAAATGGCTCATAAGAATCTGATTTTATCTGAATCCATTCATAGTTCCACTTTCCATCTGATGTTGAACTGTATGGGAACTGAAATGCATTATTCATCGTTATTCCATCATGGGTGCGAGGAGTCAATATCATTTCTTCCAAATCATTCACATTCTCAATATTGCTATCATAGCAAATACTAGAAACGCCAACCTCCCATTCACCTTCTAAATGTAGTGGCCGATTTAATTCTACTCGATAGTCTGATGGTTTATTTTTGGGAAATTTATTCATAGAAGCATTACTGGGCAAGTAGATTAGAAACGAGTCCTTATTTTCACTTTCCATATTATTCACATTGGCAAAATATATTAGCATACGTTTGCATTAACTCTTCATTCGGAAATGGAGTGTGATACTTGTCACAGCATCTTTATGAAAAGGAATCAACGCACCAGCATCGTCATAAATGGCAATATCAATTTGTGGGATGTAGTTTGATTTCATCTTTGTATAATGCACTTTCTTGAAAGTATGCTCAGATAAAATACTGCAGCTCTTTGGCTGGTATGGTATCATTGCTAGCAATGGAGCTTCAACATCTCCCACACGTACATCTTCACCAATATTGGAATATATCTGAAAATAGTTAATACGACGCGATAGCGACATGTCTGCGCTAGCTTTGGTTACAGTACCACTTTTAAAGATATTTTGGTCAAAACCCAAAATGTCCATTAGAGTTTTATCCATAATTAGTTCAATACCTTTTCCACTTATAGTGAGAGACAAAACACCTTCTTTTTCAGAAAATGAAATATGTTGTCATTAATCACTTCATTTAAATAGTCTACAACCAATTTAACCGAAGTAATAATGCGAGGCATCAACACTCTTGTTTCATGTAAGATACCACCTAAAGGCTCTACACACTTTCTGTGTAAAGATACGGTCCATTCTGTATCAAATTGATTTGACCTTTCACATGGTAAATGTTGCATATCAGATTTTCCATGAACAGCTGCAGAACGATGTCGTAAGAACTGATGAAAATCTTTTGAACAAACTAATACTAGATCATCATCATTTAATTTGCTTATTGCAATATGATTAGATGATTTAATATAAGTCAATGTTGCCACTTGTTTGCCATCAACTCGAAGGAGATAATTAAATTTCTTCAATAATGTTTCAGGAGTCATGTTTGTCTTTCTTGGCTTAATCACAATCTTCTTCACCAACGACTTCTCATTTCTTGGAATAAGATCTACATAATAAGCTTCCTCTCGATATATTAACTGTTTATGACCACTTATGTGGTAATTAACGTTAAAATTATCATAGCTTGTTAAGGCGCTAGCAAGGTAGCCTAAATCATTTCTTAAACTTGGACTTAAACCAACAATCCAATCTTTCTCAACTACATGATGTACATAATTATAATCATCATTGTGCGGAGTAAATTGGACAATATGTTTACACGCTTTATTCAAGAAATCATATATAAACTTTTTACATGATAAGAGATCTTTCTTTGGCCACTGTGGAATGTATACTCGGCACCCCTTTTCACATTGATAAGCAGCTGTACGCCTCATATTAATAGTCATCACCTCATGATCAAAAGTATAGACACAGTTGCTATAAACAAGTTGAGTGACACCCACTTCCCAATTTCCATTTAGCTGTTGTGCATGATCAATGGGAGTAGAAAAGAGTGCAGCTCGATTACTAGTAAATCTCTTTGTAGCCGCATTGCTAAGCAAAATATGATAAAACGACATTTTTATATTGCTAATCAGCGGCTTTGCATAACATCATGAAGACTTGGATTTTGGACTCTCTACAATATATCAGAGTTGATCGTGATGGAAACGTACATTTCAAAAATTCTCATGGTCATACATCAAGAGGAATTACATTAACATGGCGACAATTTGTCAACCTCAATGATATCATGAGGGATTTGGAATATTTTGAAACATTAAGATTCATTTCCTTGGGTGATCAAGTTTGGCTTCAACATTACAGAAATGAAATTCAAATCTACCATTCTCATTCCGCAAACTGTTTCTCATTTCGCAAATACAATTGGGAGAAGTATAGAAGATATATACATCGCTCCATCATGACATTTATTCGTCGTGAGTTCATCGCCCTACTATGCAAATCTTAATCAGACATGACTACCATACATCATGAGTTGGAAATTAGATTCCCTACAACGTATTGAAACGGATCATGATCGAAACGTCTATTTCAAAGATTCAACTGGAAATGTGAGAAGAGAGTTTGCTTTATCTTATCGTCATTTTCAATCTCTACATCATATCATGAAGGACTTGAAATACTTCTATATGAAAAGACATTCACGTATTGGAAATTGCATCTGGCTGCGCGTCAACAATCGGCGAATTCAACTCTATCATTCCCAACTTCATACTAACTTCACATTTCATCAAGGTAGTTGGGAAAAGTATAAAAGGAAGGTACATCGCTCAATTTACTCATTCTTTCATCATGAAGCGCCATCGCTACACCATCGTCAACATTCTCCGTCGCTTCAGACTCTACACCAAAATCGATCTCACAACATTACACCAACACCTTCCAAACAGCAAGTATTACCCGGGCCGTCCTCAAATGTTAGTGGTGAAGATGAACAATTCACGGAATCTTCAACTCTTCCCAAATGGGACTGTACAGATTCTCGGCGCCCTTTCTCATTCATCGGCGCAGTCAATGCGCTTAGAGCTACAAAGACTACTACGTCGGATATGGAAGAGGGAGAGGTGTGTGATGTCGAATCTGACTGTGGACAATATGGTGATCTCTACTCAATTGAGTGACAGTCTATCATTTTTGAAGATTCGTACCAGCAGTTACAGTTTGTGTTATGAACCCGAACTTTTTCCTGCAGCTCTCATTAGTTGTTGGTTACCTGTGCATGTGGCAATCTTTCATAATAGTAAAGTGATCATTACTGGACTAAAATCTCATGTACAAGCAAATATGATCCTAGACTATCTCATTGAGTATGTACGTACCCAGCGGATTGTAAAATAAAAAACAATTTTTCCAACATGATGTTTTTATTTCAAATCATGATAGAACTTACAAATCATTTTTTCATTAGAGGATGGATTACATGAAAAGTTTTGAATAATAGATGCAAATCGAGATACATGTAAACGTCTTAAGATGAAGTACAGTACAAAAGCACCACACGTTGATGAAAGTGGATGTTGTAGTATGCGTTCATTTCGCTGATATTGACGCGTATGTTTTCTCAACCACTGCTGTGTTGGTATATTTGGAGGTTGAGCAAGAGAGTCAAATAGTTCACCACGTCGGTCTTCTCCAATAAAGATCGCTTTCCAATGCTCACCGCCTAAATTCTGTGAATGAGTGTTTAGCACAATAAAGATGGGATAGTGATTTACTGCAGGTGGTAAGGTATCGAGTGAATAGACATTATCGAAAGCTTTCAACGTCGCTTCGTCTGCATTACGCTGCACTTTAGTCTTAATATCGTCAGCAGTCAGCCAACTCATTAACGATTATACTGAAGAATCACGTCACGATACTTTGTAATTTCAATATTTGAATCGAAGACTGCATAAATTAATACATTGATCGTCTCAGGTAGTGTTCTTTTGAACGTCAAATCCAAACGAATATTATGAGGCACGTTCGCTTGACGATAGGGTGCACTAATATCGCTGTCAGCAGTCAAATCAAATGCATAAATAGTATATCCACTCTTAAACTCTTTCATAGTCAGTCCGTTGGTGTCATCCGTATTGTAAAAGCCAAAGACATCCATAAAATCAACATAACTGCGCATAAATTGATCCGAAGCAAAATCTGGTTTGTAGGGTGGACCAGGATGACTCACACCATTTACACGTAAAGCAATTTCACTTAATTGATTGTGTTTAAAATTGAAAGGATTCTTCTTTATATTACCATCAAATGCATCATTTTCAACCATTGCCACCATGAGGAGCTTCGGTGCTTCCGATGGAAAGAGGCCATCTTTCATGAAACTCTTTTGATCTTTCGGAATTGTAAAGGTGAGAAGCTTTGTATGCTGAACGGGGTAAATGGCATTTTGGCGGTTAAGGCCTTCAGCATGCCCTCTAATGACACTTGGATTCGGTACTACTCGACGAATGTAAAGTGCAATATCTTCCACATGAATTCTAAAATTGTCAACTTTAGCAAATGCATTCAGCGCAAATTCAGGCTTATTCAATGTCAGCTTGAGTCGCATGCTGGTATTACACAGTAAAAACTTTGACTGTCTAAAGAAGTCTAAATTCAGCGGACCATATAGCTGACATACTCTACTATCTTTAATCATAGCAGATCGCTTTACAAAGCCACTGTTTGTTTCAACATCAAATTTTCCTGCTTCATCTCTGTACCATCCCATGGCTTCCATATGACTTTTTTGTGCTGCTGGATGAAACTGTGATACATGATTGAAATATGATTTATAGGGATAATCGCTTTGCCCACCTTCCACCTGCTGCTCTCCAATCGTTAGAGAAACATCGCGAAGTAATGTAGTCAATGGTAAATTGTTCAGTCCAACTTTATGTGCATCGTCAATAGCAGTTCCATCTGCTTGCTGAATTCTAAACCTCAAATCAAGCATCGCATAACTCAAATCTATGTAGTCATCACTACCACCAGGAATAACAAATTCAATGGGGCCAGCATTCTCAGCTGTTCGAGGATGATAATCTACAATACTTGAACTAAGAATATCTGTCTGTATGGCTTGTTGATCGAACAAACAAAAACCGGAAGTTTTACACTACATGATTAGAAGTTATAGCAGCGTCGTCGTTTAGCGCCTGATGAATGATTAGAGCCTCTGCGACGTTTGCGTGAATGCCTTTTCACTGAAGATCGCACCTTACCAGCTCCGCGATGTTTCCTCCTTCCTTTATTCATTCGTTTAGGTGATTTCTTTCCTTGAGTAACACCAGCAATAGTCTGCTTCAATGTTTTTAAACCGCGTTCCTTCCCACGATTCAACAAACTGCTCTTAAAAATTCTACCTCTGGAAAGATCACTAGCAACATCACCAGCAAAGCCAACGGCATTACTTAAAACATTTCGTTTTAAAGATCTACCGACATTGGATATGAGAGGTGCTACAACAGATTTCAGTGCACCAAGTATGCTACCTCCACGTTGGCGGCGAGCACCGATGTAAATTTGTCCTCCGCCACTTACATAGGAGGGTCGTGAATAAAATGAGGCAGTTGGATTCATAGCTCAAACCCTAAACATTGTTAGTTACAACTTTGCATGAATCACTGTCGATCACTTAGATGAAAGATGTCGGCACGACGCATCCAAGAGTTCATACTTGAAGGATAGCCAGTCCATTTAACAAGACACCATTCTTCACCTTGCCGTTTTTTACATCGAATGATTTTCTCTACCAAATATGTTTCACTTTCAGTGACTACCTCAATCTCATCGCGGTAAAAGCTACCTCAATTTCTTCATTATCGTAATCTTTCAACTTGTAGGTGGTCGGAGAGTCTTTTTGATTAATCCTTGATACTGTAAATACCTCCTCTGTCCAATTCGGGAGGTACCCTTTAGCAAAAACACTTTTCACTTTTGAGATACGAACTTTATCGCCAATTTTCACATCACTTTTCACATGAGTGCGTTTACGTTGGAATGATTCGCGCACTTTATCTACATTGTCAGCATTTACATCTACTGGTCTGAGTCCAATAGAACGATGGATAGAGTGATTGTAGGCATGGAGTGTATCTTGTAGAACCTTTGTCCAATTTTGTGTCAAGTTGGCAGTAAAATGTCGCCACAAGCGATTTTTTAATGTGCGATTAAAACGTTCAACGAGTGCAGCTTTATAAGCGCTCTTTACACTAAACAACTCAATGTCATGCCTCTCAAATAATCTTGTCACATGCTGATTTTCAAACTCTTTTCCTTGATCACTCTGAATTCTTTTTGGAATGCGACCTTCTCGAAAAATTGTTTGGAATGCTTTTGCTACTCCTTTCCCTTCTTTAGTTTTTAAAGGTTGAGCCCACGCATAACGCGAGAAAATATCAATGACGGTTAAAATAAAATTATTGCCCGAGTTATGTTTTGAAATGGAGGCAACATCACACATCTGCTTGCCACTGTTCATCGATGTCATGAACAATATAATGGCGGGTGCGGTACTTCTTTTTCGCTTGTTTGTGGAGTGTATAGGTAGCCTGACCCTTTAACCATCGTTTCACTTGTGATTGTGGAAGACCACTCGCTTTTGATAATTTCTTGATAGATGCAAATCCTGCCGGATGTTTTACATCATAATAGATTGACTTCAAACGTTCAGTCGATGACGGCTGACTCTTTTTCCTCCTTCTCATCTTTTTGCTTTCTTGCCTTTCTACATTTACAACAACTGCAGCATTTAGCTTTAGCGGTTTTGCGATCGTGTTCACATTGCTTAGGGGTTTCATTATGAGAGCTGGCGCAGCAAGTGCAAGTGACAACGACATTCACCTCCGGCGGCTCATTACATGGCAAGCAACACATCTGCTTCATATTAATAGTCTGAGAACATGTATTTCCTAGGAGGAGCTGTTTTACGTTTTCCTTTTAGCAGTTTTAGTGGCGATGTAGATCTACGTCGAGTTCTTCCTCTTGTTTGCTTAGTGAGTGTGGGAGGGGATGTAGCAGGTGACGTCTTAAACCAATTTGTTGGCATTTTCATCGCCTGAGGCATTGGAGTAGTAGCCACTGTTGAATCAAGTTCTTTCAATGTCTCATTATTTAAAGCAAATTTTGGTACATTATGCTTTTTCAATAGTTTAAGAAAGTATGACCAACCAGGTGGAACATAGCCCTGACGGCGCTTTCTACGTGTCGCATACTGAATCAAGTCTTCATAACGTGAAGCATTAATCACTTTATTTTCATCTGTAATGATTTCTCCTCTATCATTTACATTGAGATGGGGTTCAATACTGTTGAAAAGAGATATGGCATGTGCGCGAGATGCTAAAGGTGTAGCAGTCGATACAGAGTCACGCATCTTATTCTTCAAGTTTTTCAATTGCTCAACAGTTTCCGATTGTAATAATACAGCACGATGTGGATCTTTGATGTGAACATTTTGCTGATAATCTATTTCTTTCCTATACATTTGATTTGCAAGAGGTTGCTTTACTTGCTGCATGGCAGTCAATTGTACATATTCATCCTGAGGAATAACAATCATGCGAGAATAAGAACTCATAGTTTGTAGATAATCATGGGAGTTTTCAAAATATCACTTCGAAATCTAAATTCTTCCGGACACTCTTGCGTAAAGTCAATGAATAAGTAACCGTATGGTTTTTCAGTAGCTGCTTGAAAAATTTCAATTAAGGCTTTTGATCCTCTGGGTGCAACTTGTCGCGCTAAAATTTCAAATTGACTTTTATCTCGCGGATTCTTGAAAATAGCATAATAGTGTGTATTCAGGTTTCGTGTACGAGCTTCTTTTCCATCAGGAAACAAATTTTGTGTGATATAGATGATAAAGCACCTTTTATGGTGTGCTGCGCGAGTGAACATATCTGTAACATCTTTTGAATTCTTACTTTCTTTTAATAAATCATCCAATACAACAACATCATTAGACTGAAGTTTATCCACTGGAATAATTCCTTCATGTCGAATAAAGTTGCGACTTTGCAATTCCTGAAACAGCGACGGTTGATAAATACCATAACACCAAATCACTCGATGGATAGGTTCCTTAAACAACTCCCTTCTTTTATCCAATAAATTCAGCGTGAAAACAGTTTTACCTGCATGAGATGGACCTGATACAGTCAGAACTTTATCACATTGAAGTCTGAAATCCATTTTATTACTTTGAGATTCAACATTTGCATAATTAACGCTTAGAGCCAAAGATATTACCCAATAGGTTGCCCACGGCAGGAGCTATCATTGGAAGTATTGCTGAAAGGAAACCGCCCTTTTGTGTTAGAGTTTTCCTCTTTCTTTGAAGGGTGACTTTAGGATTGGAGATGAAACGCAATTTCGTAGCATATCGCTTAAGTAACTTTCGTTGTTTTGGCGCTAATTTCTTCGTCCTCAACTTCCTCACATGAGAAATAATTTCACAAATGAATTTATCGTTAGCATGTCGTATAGCATTGTATCGCTGATTTGCTTTCATTCGTCGGAGAGCTTGAATGGCTGAAGAAAACTTTTGACTTTTACGTTTCGTCATTTTACGTTTCGCCATTTTCCGTATTAGTCTTTGCTAAAACCTATCTTTACCACATTTGCATAGGTACTAACTATTGCGACATAAGTGACACTCGAAATGAGCAATATCACAGTGGTTACATTGGCAAAGTTGAATGCAATTACGTATGAAACAGCGTTGACAAAAAGCATGCTTACATCTCTTGAAGATGCGCTTTTCATTTCCATCCTTTCGCTTACATACATCGCAACACATAGTTTCACCGTTACTGATGTCTATAGCAAGTCTTTTTGAAGATATGAATTTGCTAGCCTTTTCTAAATAATAGACGCATGTACAGAAGGAATATACTTCGAGAGTGAGCAGACATAGCTCGAAAACCAGTTGTGCTACAATCAAGTACCACTGCATTTTCAATTTTTCTTTATGGAAAGTTGAATGTGAATATCTGAAATCGCTTCAATCACTAGACTGCTACCATGATGGTTAAATGCGTTAAGACGTTCAGCAATTTTTATCATATGTCTTTTAAAAAATTCTTGGGGGTGATCTACCACTTCCATTGAGTAAGAAGCAAAATGGAAAGAGCGACTTTCCACCTCTTGCTTTCCAAAATGACTAAACTTAATTATCGCAACTAATCGCGCCATGATAATGCTATCAGAGAATGTATTCATTGATTCTAGAAATAGAGTGCTAGCATCATCGACCACTGCTTCGATGTCGGTCTCATCTTTATGAAATTTTATCACATAATCTTGAACAGCTCCTTTTAAACTTTGCCTATGAAAACGTAATGTTCCGCAGTCGTTTGAGAAAGACATGATCGCCCTTTATCTAACCCATCCATTGCATGAAAACAACAACTCTTCTCATAGTAACATTTATTGAATAACGGTAACAAGCATGCATTATAAATCAATGGTTTGAAAGAGATAAAATAGATACAGCTGATAACTATCATACAGCGAGCAATGATAACCATACAGGACTTTGGCAGTGTTGAGGTAAGGAGGAAAGAAGCATTGGTTATGAACGTAGCTACTACAACGAACAGACAAAATAGGAACACACAAATCCTTAAAACGTTTCGTGACTTCATGATAATGTTGATTCACTCTACTATCCCAAGGCGGGAGCAAAATATCATCAATGATTAGATTGGGAAATACTTTCCTCTCCTTACCAGGATTATTACAAAAGATGCGTATAACATTGAAAGCAGCTAACCATCGTTTAAAGTCAATAAGAAGAGCACTTTCACAAGAAAAGCCATAGTCTTGCAAATATTTCAGATTAAGTCCATGAATGTGTTTTCTCGCCCATTGATCAACATTGGGATTGCAGTTGGCATGTTGATGATAGACACTAACAATCTGATATGTCCAATTGTTCATAGCAATAGCACTGAGCTCCTGTACAGGGTCACCCTCACAATCCATAAAAATGATGATAGAAGCCTAAAACGGAAATTTACACATCTAAGGAAACGTTCTATAACATATTACAAAATGAAGAATTACATCGATGCTTTTCACGACAAAATACACAAATGATATGATGGCAACGAAGAAGTAAAATGTATCTAATAAGACCACGTCTACGACACTCAAAGCACATAAGCGAATTGTCATAGGGTAGAGTTAGGAAAGGACTAGCAATTCTCCTTCTTTGATTTGCGTTTTGATGTAGCATTCTTCTCCGACTTGCGCTTCGTACCACTGCTGTTAAGGATTTGATCAATTATGTCGTCCACGTTGGGTGGTTTCGGAATATATAGGATGGATTCCATATGCATGGAGAGAGAGGCTATTTTATTGTCCTTGTGTCGACCATAATATAGCCCATTCACTTTGAAAAGGATATCCCAAGTACCTTCTCCGAGCTCATCACATCTGATGGGTATTGAATGATCTCCATCCTTCTTATAGTAAGTACACCAATGTGATACCGGTAGGCAAATGTGATTACCATCCCAAATCTTTCTATAGGGAGTATCCTTGTCATCTCTCGCCTTCCACTCTTGAGCAAGAGGAGTAGGAATGTCCATATTTAATGTCACGTACTCCTCAATAATATCAAGTTGGTGGCGAATGTACGGACTCACGGGGATCAGTATGTAGTCCCCATACTGATTGTGCATTATCTTGACATCCGTGGAAGGGAGCATTCCCGTTTGGAGTACTACGCTATGATCATCATAACGCAAGGCTTGTTTAAATTTACGCTGTAGCGGTGTAGGATTATGTACCTTGGATGTTTCTTCCACTGGCCTCAGTTGTAGATGATCTGACCGTAGCGAACCTTGTAACGTTTGACCGCCATTTTGTCCTACTAGTGCAGCAGATGGAGTAGATGCCTGAAAATGAAAAAAGATTGTATTAAGTTTACGTTCAAGGGAGGAGAGGGAGGGAAGTAGCGACTTACCATTTTAGTTGGATAATAGAACAGGGAACTAGAGAGAGAGAAAATGTGCGTCCGTCACTCGTGTGATTCAACGATGGAATGATTCTCACTGTGGAAGGCTCGCTATTTATATAGAAATGCTTGATTCTCATTGGATGATGATCCTCATTGGACAATAACATCAAGCTGATTCCAAATCTGGCCTCCGTTTAGCCATCTGAGCCTTCGTTTTGGTGCTACAGCCCAAAACGTCCCAAATTCTAACTCTGTCGTTTTTCGCAAATGTCCCAAAATCTTAAATGGCGTCTCACATCTAAACGAAGACAGATAGGAACAAGCCGTTTCTTTCACTGAATTTGTCTCACTCTTAGCTTTCAAACGAGCTATTGCACGACAAAATCCGTCCACTAGAAGCCAAGATCGAAGCTAGCTGTCCAGAGGGGGGGGAGGTCAGTGAAATTTGATGAAAAATGTTTTGGTGGCGGTCCCAGGTCGAAATTCCACACTTTGGAAAATTTTCAAAATTTTACCCATACAAAGCCACTCTGACACTTAGGATTTTTTCAGGTGAGCGAGCTCCGACCTAAAATCTTGTAACCGCTCTAACTTTTGAATGAAGACAGATATGAACAAGCCGTTTCTTTCACTGAATTTGTCTCACTCTTAGCTTTCAAACGAGCTATCGCACGACAAAATCCGTCCACTGGAAGCCAAAATCGAAGCAAGCTGTCCAGAGGGGGGGGGGCGTCAGCCGAAAATTTTTTCTCTCCGATTGACTTGAAACTCACCATAGCGATGCAGAATTTCACGCTGAATCCGAATCTGACCTCCGTTTTCTCATCCGATGCTTCGTTTTGACGCTACACACCAAAACGTCCCAAATTCTAACTCTGTCGTTTTTCGAAAAATGTTAAAAATTTTTTCTCACCGATTGCCTTGAAACTCACCATACCGATGCAGAATTTCACGCTGAATACGAATCCGACCTCCGTTTTCTCATCCGACCACTCCTTCCACTCGAAACAACCCATTTTACAACCCAACATTCAGCAGATTGCACGAAAAACATCACACACTATAGCCTCAAGACTAATCCTGGCGGTCGCCCAAGTCCACCACGACACTCTATCGTTCCAGAGGGGGGGGGACGTCAGCGAACAGTTTGTGAACCCACCCGGTCGGCACATCACGACAGACTACAACCTCTGCCGTTCCAGAGGGGGGGGGACTCAGACCCGAAGCACCACGGCGGCCGACCACGACACTCTGCCGTTCCAGAGGGGGGGGGACGTCAGCGATGGCGGCCATCTTGCGCTATCTGGTGTTCGCCGTTTTCTTACTACTATTGGGAACTATCTGAACTATCTGAACCAGCTAGAAATGGAATGTGTAGCTTGTCCTCCACGAAGATATCGGACAATACGCCAGAGGTTAGAAGCTATCATACATAGAAATAAACTGTTTATCTGAAGTTGGCTAGAATGGAAATTGACTCAAGGTCGCGGCACATCCGGGGGAACTAAGTTGGGGCATGAAGAACCAATCAAAAGCTTCGATTTACTCATGTGACTGATTCTAACCCAATGATACAGACGTTGGCAAGTGCATCTAAGTGAAAATGCGTGCGATTTATGTGCCGTTATTGTGCATTGCATGAAGCTTAATTTCCATTCTAGAGGTTTTATTGTTGCCAATTTCTATGCTATAATATAGATATTCTTCTACTCATCACAGATATCTTTAGTTTCCAAATATCTCACGATTTTACAGTCTTTATATATCTTCCAATATATGGTCGCTCATGTATAATGCTGTGTTGGACTGTGTGCTTGTGCTTCACATGTTCATCAACAGATGGAGAATTTGTATCATTGCAATCAAGGCTGCATAATAAATTAAGCTTAACTTTCATTAAATTAATTTAAATTGTATTGATGTGTCTATGCCTCGGCTGTGATAGAAAACGTAAAAATTATATCACAAAAATTCAAATTTCTTAATTTTTTAAAATCGTTTTATTCAAAATAATGATCAGAATCACCAGTTTTATAGACCCATTCTATTGGTATGTATAGCTGCCTCGGATGTGGAAGTGGTCAAAGCAGGGCCTATCCCAAAAATCAAAACTTTCAAAATTTTCCGATTTTTTCCAAAATTTTCCAATATTTCCAAAATTTTCCATGGAAAATTTTGATTCAAAATTTTCCGTAAAATTTTCATCACTAACTAGGGGTACTGGTATGTTCTGTGTTGAATAAAGCCTTGGTTAGGCACTCTTGGTTTTGATTCATAACAATTTCTTCAACACAGAACTTTTTGCATCCTCGACTGGTGGATAATTTATCTTTGGATATTTTGCCTCAAGATGCTTGTGTGTCAATGGCCTCCACAATTTTGTCTAAACGTATTACTGGACTTCGTAAGGTGAATCTCCGAATCAAGGATCAATGATCAAGTTCCATTATATGTGTTACCACATCTGTGTGCGGACTTAGTCCTTGGTCAAGATTTTCAGAAACATCACGAGTCTGTTACCTTTGAGTATGGAGGAAGGCGTCCTCCGTTGAGCGTCTGTGGATTTTCAAGTGTATGTATTGATCCATCGGAACTATTTTCCAATTTATCATCTAACTGTTGTCCAGTTGCAACTAAATCTCGATGGTACAGTGCTGAAGACAAGCAGTTTATTCGATGCGAGACTAATCGACTTCTCAAAGAAGGCATAATCGAAATGAGTAATTATCCATGGCGAGCACAGGTAGTGGTGGTCAAGGATGCCTCGAAGAAAAGACTTGTAATTGATTATTCTCAAACAATTAACAAATTTACAATGGCTGATGCGCATCCTCTACCAAGAATCCAGGAATTGGTAAATGAAATAGCACAGTTTCACTTATTTAGCACTATAGACATGCAGTGCTTACCACCAAATCCCTATAAAGGAGGAGGATAAGCCTTTTACGGCTTTTGAATCGTGTGGACAGTTATTCCAATTTACCAGATTGCCTTTTGGAGTGACGAATGGAGTCGCGTGTTTTCAACGTGTAATGAACTCGTTTATCAAAAAATGGCAATCTACATGGTACGTTTTCATATCTTGATGATGTGATAATTTGTCGTCGGACTCAGCAAGAACATGATCTGAACCTGAATCGCTTTCTTGATCTTTCAAAAAACTTTAATTTTCAATTCAACGAGGACAAATGCGTATTTTCAAAGACTGAAATCAAGATATTGGGTTGCGTTATTGAAAATGGTTCGCTGCGTCCAGATTCCGTCAGGCTTGCACCACTTCAAGAACTGCCTGAACCTCATAACAAGAAATCCCTTAAATGAATGCTTGGTTTTTTGCTCATTACTCGAGATGGATTCCTTAGTTCTCCTCAACAATAAAATCGCTGACCGGTATCACAAATTTTCCTATTTCTGATAAGAAACGTGAAGCTTTTCAATCTTTAAAATTGGATATTGAACGCTCTGTTGTCCAAGCAGTGGACGAGTCCTTGCCCTTCGAAATCGATACTGATGCATCTGAAAATGCTTTGGCTGCAACACTCATGCAAGATGGACGCCCGGTTGGATTCTTTTCAAGAATGCTTCATGGGTCGGAATCAAAATATTTATCTGTTGAGAAGGAGGCCCAAGCTATTATTGAAGCGGTAAGGCATTGGCACCAGTTTCTAATTACAGTGGTCGCCGCTTAATATGCCATCGGATAATATGACAATTCGCTTTTTATGCCAAAATATTCAGGTCCCAAATCCTTCTATATCTTTATTCAGTAAAAAAAAGCCGGTTAATACGCCAATTACGCCGCTTAATACGCCCGTCCATATCTCGATAGAAGTCGTGAAATTGGACTTGAACGTTAATTTGGAGAAGTAAAAACACGCTCTTATTGTTCTCATAGAATCCTGAGTCAGCCAATCATAATCAACCTTCGATATTCAGCAAGTAAATTCTTGGAAGAAGCATCATCGTTGTCCCACCCACTCAGCGCATAAAAATCGCGTGTGTGTGCTGACCTTTCATCGCCGCCTGACTAAGCATCGGCTGTGTTTATCATGTCGAAGAGAACACGAACAGATCTCACCAGTGGTGAGAAAAATGAAATTCTCGATCGCTACCGAAAACTCCCAAAGCTTGAAGAAGCAGCCAGTCGACTTGGCATCAAGCGTAGACTCTTACGGAATCTCCTGAGGGATGAACCCAAGATAAGAGAGCAAACATCTCAGTCTGAGTACACCGCTGATCGTAAACGTCAAAGATCTGGCAAGGATGGTGAGGTTGAGGAAGCTCTTTGGAAATGGTTGAAGATGGCTCGTTTGCATGGTGTACCAGTTCATGGCCCAACACTTTGTGTGAAGGCAGAGATGCTTGCGCGTAAACTTGGCAAAGAAGACTTCAAGGTGAGTTTACTCTTAATTTTCTCTTTAATATTTTCTCATTTCGATACTTACCCGTAAACCGTAAAACTACCGTATCCTGTTTAACCGTTAAACGTATTTTACCTAACCGTAAAATTTTGCAACTGACGAAAATCGCCACGAGCTCTAAACACATTTTTATTTTAAAAATCAATTACAGAGGCTAGAGCTCATCCAGTTTTCATCGAAAACATTCGCGAAGATGATGTTAATTTATACAGTCTGATTTAGCTATTTAAACCTTCAGATTAATCCTGATGAACTAGGGATACATGTAACTAAACAGAATGTAACAACATTTTCATCTCCAATGCAATGGTATCGTATCGCAATTGTCATCTTTTCAGGTGACTGACGGCTGGCTCAACCGATGGAAGAAGCGCTATGGCTTGCATTTTACGACACTCCATGGAGAGGCGGCTGAGGCAGATGTAGAAAGTGCCAAAAAATGGAAGACGAAGAACATCACCGAACTCCTAGAATCCTATTCACCTTCCGAAATCTACAGCGCAGACGAGACCGCCTTCCATTTTCGTGCTTTGCTGAACAGCACACACATCTTGCCCAAGGAAAAGGGCATTACAAAGGGTGTTAAGATAGCTAAAGACCGCCTCACTCTGATGGTTTGCTGCAGCATGACCGGGGAGAAGGTCCAGCCATTGGTGATCGGTAAGTACGCCAAACCAAGGTGCATGAAGAATGTCGTCAAACCGCCCCTTCCATATCGACATTCAGCAAACGCTTGGATGACTTAAGTCATATGGCAAGAATGGCTCGAAGCCTGGGACAAGAGTCTGCGTCGCGATGACAGGAAGATTGCGTTGCTGGTGGATAACTGTTCTGCACACGGACATGTGGAAGGCCTAACACAGATCCAAGTCGTTCGTCTTCCAGCAAATACCACATCCATTCTACAGCCATGTGATATGGGAGTGATCCACACTTTGAAGGCCTACTGCCGCCGTGAGATGCGCCTACACATCATTGAAAGAATCGATGACATCCACAATGGACAATTCGCCGCTCGCAGCATGGATCACTTGAGCAGCAGTGACGGTCAACCTCGTAAAGTGACTGCCAACGATATTGCAAAGAAATTGAATCTTTTGGATGCCATGCGTACAATTGTCAAAGGATGGGACTCTGTCAAACGCAGTGCTATCGTGAATTGCTGGCGAAAGGCTGGTTTTGAAACGGACAACACTGCGCTTGAAGACGAACCCAAGATTGTTCCACCTCCTGAAATGACAACTGATGAATTCAGTAAGTGGGTCGATATTGACCGTGATACTCTTACAAATGAGGAACTAACGCTAGAAGACGAAGAAAATCAGCTGATCAACAACATCGTCGGTTGCGTTGAGGCAGTAGTGATCGATAGTGATGACGACGATGCAGATGTGCAAGAAGACATACCCAGTAATGCTGAGATGCGGCATTGCTTGCGCCGACTTCAGGTAGGATTGGAAAGTAGAGACTTCAAGCATATGGGTGAGTATACTCGATTGTCGTCTCGTATTTCAGATATGCTGCGAGAAAACTTGACGCAGAAGTCAATTGATGACTTTCTCAAACAATAAGACAGTTACACGGTCATGTATTTGTGACATGTTATGACATTATGACATTTAGAAATATAATTGTTTCGCTAATTAGTCCTTCTACGTCTTAAATACAAATGAAGACTGACTAATCTTAAATTTGCCGGTTAATATGCCACTCCGTTTATTATGCCAAATTTGCCTCCGCCCAAATTGGGCATATTAAGCGGCGACCACTGTACCGGAAAGAGATCTTTTACGCTTAGAAGTGATCAGCGGTCTGTCATGTATATTTTTGACAAGAAGCATAAAGTAAAAATTAAAAATGACAAGATTTTCCGATGGAAGATGAAATTGTCTTGCTATGAGTTTGATGTGATTTACCGACCAGGATTGGAAAATGTGGTTGCAGATGCACTTCCTAGATCTTACGGTGGCGCTTCAACATGTGGAAATTATTCTTTAAAATCTATACATCGATCTTTATGTCATCCATGTGTTCGAAGGCTATTTCATTGGATCCGATCTAAAAATTTACCATGTTCGTTGGATGAGGTGAAGAATACAATTAAATCTTGCGCTACGTGTGCAAAATGCAAACCCAATTTTCTGAAATCGCCAAACAGTCAGTTGATAAAAGCCACACAACCTTTTGAAAGGTTAAGTATGGACTTCAAAGGGCCTCTCCCGTCTACAAATCGTAATATATGCTTTCTGATTTTGGTGGACGAGTTTTCACGTTTCCCGTTCGTGTTTCTATGTGCAAACATGAATTCTCAGACTGTGATCAAATGTCTATATCAGTTATTTTGTTTCTTTGGCACCCCTGCTTATGTTCATTCAGATCGTAGATCTGCTTTTTTGAGTCAGGAGCCCGTGCATTTTTGATGGATAAAGGGATCGCATCCAGTCAAACTAGCATCTACAATCCTCGTGGGAATGGTCAGGCGGAACGTACTTTACAAACTGTATGGAAAGCTGTTACTCTTGCTCTTAATAATCGTGGCTTGCCTATGAAACATTGGCAATCTGTACTTCCTGAAGTTCTACATTTGGTGAGGTCTCTCCTCTCAACAGCAACGAATTGTACACCTCATGAACGATTTCTCAATTTTGCTCTTCATTCTTCATTTGGTGGATCTATTCCAAGTTGGTTGAGTGAACGTGGACCAGTTTTGGTCAAGCGTTTTGTACGGCATAATAAGATGAAACCTCTTTGTGGATGAGGGATGCCTACTGCGGGCAAACCCTAAATACGCGTTTGTACGTTATCCCGATGGACATGAGACTACGGTTCCGCTTCTACATTTAGCTCCAGTTCGTGAAATTACCGAAATCACCGAAGATTCGAGCTCAGAGCGCGATGGTTGTGCGGAGGCTGGCAAAGAGCAATTAGAGGAAGAAGAGGAGTATTTTTCTAATCAAGAATCCGAGGCTAATTTTCTTTGGAAAATTGCTCTGTCGGCAACCTTCTCGATTTCCTGCCCCGGAGGGATGATTGTGGTGTTATTATTACTTACCTTACCTGTTTGGTTCGAGTAGTGCAATTGGATGTTATTGCAATCTGCTGCGTAAGACGACACTTACTTTATCTTTCTTGACTTCTGTGACTTGATCTGACTTCTTCTAATTCTGATGTGACATTTCATTTGCACTAGGGCCACTGGTATGTTCTGTGTTGATTAAAGCCTTGGTTAGGCACTCTTGGTTTTGATTCATAACAAGAGCCTCGAGAACAGAAAAGGACATGATTGCAACAACAAGACAAGCACTAAAGAACCTGTGGACGAAACTGCCGATACTGTCATGTCACTACGATAGCGCAGCAAAACTGTGCTACCTCCTGCAAATATCCACAAAAGGTACTTTCATTTCCAAAAAAGTGCAGTCATATATTGCACTATGCCCACACAGCTGCAGAGAGATATGTATCATGCCATATAATCTTCAAAGGCTGTAAGCAATCGCGGCTTCTGCAAGACACATTGAACAGTAAAATTTCTATCGCCATGAATGGTTAGGGAACGGCAATCTTTGATCCGCGACCTGCAGTGGCAAAATTCCTTCAGAAGAAAGAGCGGAGGAACCGGAAACCTTCTGACTTGTTAACATTCATGTAGGCCTACACTAGAGACGATGCAGAGTATGACAGACTTTCATTCAGGCAAAAAGGAACAAATCTAGTAGATCCCGTCATACGGCAACTATTTTGCATCAATGTCGCCCTAAGAAATTTCCTTAAAATATACTCTGTGTCAATTGATTAGCAGTCCAAATTTATAAACTCCAATCTATGATATGGTAGTAGGCCTACATACATGTATATCAGTTAAGAATGTAGACGATTCTGTCTTATATTTGTAGGCCAAGCTCACGATTATCCTCTTACAATATTTGCTGACGATGTTTTTCAACATTGAAAGGGAAGTTAAGCCTTATAAAAATAAGCGTTTGTGTGCACATTATTAAAGTAGCTCAGGACTGTCATGATCGCCAATTAGCTACAACTGAATCCAACAGAAGCACTGAGAAATTAAGTTTTGATGTCAATTTATTTTTCTTATGACCATCCCATGTGAACATGAAAGTGAGCAAGCTGCACCATTCTCAACCCATTGCTAAAATATCATGGAATTCCTTCCCACCAACAAGCCAGGTGCATAGACCTACTGCATGGCTGACTGCGATTGATCGTGTTTGTAGGAAGCCTTTTAGCAACACTAAGCAAGATGACCACTTCATCCAACTTTTCTACTTAATGTTATGTTCATCGAGCACTGCCATACTCAGACTTAGCAATAAATTTAAACAGACCGATTTCATCAATTATTCATGAAATCTTGTATGCTATGACATGCATTATTTTCTATGTTATTTTTATGACACATCTAAATGTTCGATGAATAATGCGTTACATAAAAATTGATCGTGATACTTCTGTCATTTGGGCAGATTTGTAGGCAGAATGTGTTGCCATCATTTGAAAGCGCATAAAAGTACCGAAATATCGCAAAATTTTGTATCCATAGGTTTCATAAAGCTCCATTGTAATTCTCTTTTGTCTGGCTTATCTGATTTAGTTTTTAACTGATCTTTGAGATAATTCCCCTGTACTGGTCACAGAAAAACATTTTTCGGTGACAAAATACATGCCTATAAAAATCATAATAGTTTTAAACTGCAACAGAGTTGGTTGTTTCAATAGATTTTGTTGGTGTCGATGGTTTTTAAAGATAGAGGCATTCCTATATGTGAATATCTAAGTCAATCATTAGCTGATTGATTTTGAACAAATTTCGAACTGTCTAGGTTATTACATAGCAACATCAGCTATATTGATGTTGTTTGTCTGTTCAGCTACAACACAAGCATTTTTGATACTCTATAAAATAATATTTGTCTTGAGATTTGAAAGTAGAGATGAATGGTGCTAACTGCTACAACACTCCATTGAATATCCTGATGTTAAATTGGATGACATTGTATTTACGAGTAATTTCATGATGGTTTGCATACTTCGGTTTTTCATGAAGTAGGCAATGTTTTTATAGCTGTTACGCTTCCCGAAGACCGTCTTCCTCTTTAAATGGGGCTACCGTGTTTGCTTGCAAAGCACTACGATATTTAGAAATGTGTTCATATCTACTGTACAGCATGTTATTGCTAAAAGTAAGGCGGCGAACCTGCCAAGCACATGAAGCAATTGTTAGACAGACACATACATTTTGCTGAATTTTAGCTTGCATTCGAGCGATTGTAAATTTTGCTTGAGATTTATTTTATCTTTATTGAATTTGTTTTTGCTCAATGTATGGGGTCTGCCTTTTCAACGGGATTCCGCCAACTAGGATTTGAGCTCACAAAATGTTTAAAATGTTTAAAGGATCCGTAGCGCAACCTAATGGTTAATTTTGCTGATGAACCTTTTCTCGTTGTGTTCAACGTTTTGGGATTGCTCACAAAATATTTAGTTTTGGTTGTATTTTTTGTGTACCCTTTGTTTTTGCAAGCCCATTGACCGGTGTGAACGCTCGTCATTCATTTTAAGGACTACTAAATAGCTGATGTCTTGTTACAATCTTGTCTTGTTTTATCACAATGTGAAGATTATCCAGTGCGCATAACAATCAGTTTAGTTAGTAGCAAGCAACTAAAGTTTCCTTAATTGTCATGAGATGCATCTCTTTGTAACATGTGCATACATGAAATTGGATTTGTCATGTACTCACACATTCACCAAGCAGCAAGACAATAATAAATTTTCTCTCTTCCACCATCATGTCACTGCAATGCATGGAAAGAGCAGATCACCACTTCCAGTTGGGGGTTTTCCGCGCTTTTTGACCCAATCGTATTGCAGGGGTGGGCCGATGTGACAAAATGTGACAATATGTGACATTTTTTCATCTCAAAATAAAATGTGACATAATGTGTATTTTTCATTGTTCGTGTGACAAGATGTGACAAATTCACATAACCAGAAAATAATTTGACCGAAGTAATGTTTTTTGGTAGTATGACATGAGGTTAATGAGATTTAAAGTCACAGAGGAGCATCAACTTCGTCTGAGTGAAATAACGACAACTTTATTCTTTGATTTTGATTATTGCTCGGAATATGTGAGATAGAGATATGTTTCTCCGTGCTCCCATTGGTGACATGCATTTCCGCCAGGTAAATCGTGATGCTACTAGTTCACTTGTTTAAAGTTGACTTTGAGCTTGATGGCCCAATTGCAACATTCATTCCATGTGGTCATACATTTTTCGATTGTCATTTCCAGATCGCAGGAGTCCTTGCGAAGTTGTAGTTCCGATAATGATGTACGCAATCCAAGGAATGATAGCAATTGTAACAAAACTCAGTGATTCCTCTTCACTGAAAGCAGAATTACGAGTAAAAGTGCTCTTTTTTACGAATTTATATTGTCTGTGAATTCATTTTGTTGAATTTATTCCGAATGCGTGCTTATTGTTTGTCATTTTATTCATCAAAATGAATTCAAAGCAGTGAAAAAAGTCATAATTGCAATAAGACTACAACGTTAAAGTGTAATTTTTCACTTAAAACAAAAATGAGGGTGTCACGGGCGTATCCATGGTCTGTTTCGCTGTTGCCACAAATCTAGGGGCAACTGTTAGATATCTTCTGTTATATCTTTTCTGCAACTGTTATATCTTTTCAATATATAAGTGATAAACATAATTTTGAACAGAGCGACTTACTCGCCAATTCATTACACATGAGGAGAGGAGAAGCGTTGTTTGTCCTTCTAGTAAGTAAGCTTATTTTTAAAATTTTTAGACATTTTAGGATATAAAAATTTTCTTTTAAATCATATTTTGTACCTATGGAAAATTAACTAGTCATTAGCTTGTTTTTTTAACTATGTCACCTTGACGTACTTTGCTACGTTGAATTCAGTGGCAATTTCTATGAAACTCCTTAAATGACAAGAATTAGTAATAATCAGTAAATTAAAGGCTTCTCGATCTTGTCCCATTATAACGCGCTTGATGTACATTCATCGTGTGTCAAAATTTGTACATATGTCAATGGGCATGTGACAAAATGTGACATTAACGACCATCGATGTGTGACAAAATGTGACAAATCTTAAATATCAAAATGTGACAAAATGTGTCACAGATCCAAATGTGGTGGCCCACCCCTGGTATTGATATGACCAAGAAATCATTGACTTCATACTCGGATTTGTATGGATAAGTCAGCATTTAGAATTTTGCTTCTTAAGTTATCAATATCTTAGCATTTCTCTGCTGAGCGACTTTGTCGCATTTGCTGACCGCTTGTTGTATTTGCGCTGCCTGTTGCCAAGCTTAGCACATTAAGGTTTTTTACATCAATTTTCAAAATGTGGACGCTTATAGTTTAAAAGTGTAAAGTTAAAGATTTATTTATATCATATTCTATAAGTAAAATTGCTTGTATCTAATTTTCAGAACTAAACGTTGTCAGGGGTCGGATGTTGATTGCAACGGAGCTGGCGGTGTCAATGGACATGGTGGAGGATTACCACTCGATGGCACGGGTACTTGCTCTGCTTCATATTTCACACTTTCAGGATATAATTTCACCTGTTCTGTCGCGGGGGGTGCGGGTTCAGGATGGAACAGCAGTGGTGTAAACAGTACATTGGCAAAGACTACTTGGGGCAGGCCAGGTTCGAATTTTGATGGATCGTTCTATGGAGGCGTTGGAGTCAATGAAATATCTGGCGGAGGATACGGAGGAGGAGGCGGGGGATCCAAGGGTGGAGGTGGAGGGGGAGGCGGAGGAGCGTCGGGTGGAGGAGCTGGATATGGTGTGACAACTGCGGGTGGTGGAGGATCCAGCTATTGTTCATCTAGCATCCAGTGCACCGATCTCCATTCTTCAGCGTCGAGCAATGGACGTCTTTCATTGACATTGAGTAAGTCATGAATATGTATGAGTGGAAAGAGTATTTAAACATGAAATAATGAGAAATTATATTAGACTGGAACGTTTGCAATAGCCATCAGCTTTGACCAACTGGTTGATGATTGACAATCATGATGCCAGATGATGAAAATAAATGAAATTACACATGAATGAAAGGGTGCATCATTTGCACTCAACTGAAAAAATATCAATCAGCATTAAACAGCGTATGTGGTTGAAGGCGTGTGACAACTGCTTCCTGAATTTCGCAAGTAGTTGTGGACGTTCCAGCTTGATCAATGAGATAATATTTATTCCATTCATAGGGTAGGTAGGCTAAGTTATATAGCAGGTAGAGTATCAATTCAAAAAATATCAGCATGCAGTGAAAATGTTTATATTAGAGGCTTCAGTTTTTTACGGAGCCTTATGTTCCTGATGTCTAAAACAAATATTTGATCAATTCTTAAATTTTTTCTGTCTACATACTGGCGAGTGGGTACTTGAGATTTGAAATATTTAGATAGCATGAAACTTATAAGTCATCAAATATAATGAAAATTCATTGATAAGAAGTCAATTAAAAGGAAATTTAGTTGATTATAAAGGAAATTGCAATGCAGCATAATAATTTAAGTCCTCACGCAAAAAACTGAAAGGTAATTCCCCTTTTTGGCTCACTTTCCGAGTTTATTAACTTAGCAGATTTGGTTGCAGATTTTTTACCGACAAGCTAAATTGAATCTGTTGTGTTATAAAACATGTCCAAATTATTAACTAGCATAATGGATTTTGCGGGCAAGAAAGTCATTGTGTAGAATTGATTTATAAGAAGCTAGAGTCATAGTACTCAATAAAAATTTAATTTCATCAATGTGGAATTCAATTTTCTTATGGATTTAATAATTCACTAAATTGCGTTCTATTTTTTAGCTGAATATTATTGTGGACTTTTTGCGTGTACTAAAGATAATTCTGTTCATTGTCTTTGATTGTGATATTTTACTCAAAGTGTTTGAATGAGTATACCAGTATTATCTCTGAACAATGGTTTTGTAATAGTAGTTCTACACAGGGGTAAACTTTCTATGAATTCTGATTTGGTTATTTGTTCTCATGCTCCGATGCAATGTTTGTGAATGAATTTGCACCTGATGGTGAGCTGCGGTGCAAGTTCGAAAGGCCTCGCGATGATGTAACAGTATTAGATCAAGTGTTGGACCTTGCTTCTTTTTTTAAAAAGAAGTGCTTATGTTGTAGCAATAGTCAATTCATCGAAGTTAATTTTCAAGAATGTTACTTCTTCAAATTAATCCGTGAGTTGAGGAATTTTCAGCGACTTTTGTAAAATACTATTTTTTCTTCTGTATTGCTATCATGTTCAGTCAATTCCGGGCTAATTTCTCTAAAACAGTAAAAAAATTGCAATGTCACATGGGGAACCACGTAACAAAAAGAGTTCATTTAATAAAATTGAAACTGCATTCACATTGGGGATTTGATTTATTCTGAGTTGTTACTTTACCTAATATATTTTCTCTATGGCTACCACATGTCAGCTTTGCATTGAAATGATTCAATGCTCTATCGCAGTTCCAAGTTTATTCGCTACAAAGAAAAGCGCGTCACTCACTGATTTGATTCATCAAATTCGTACGCAAAAGTCCACACGCACAAAGATTTTCTATTGCATGTAAAGAGAGCGAAGAGTCTGAAAACTTTTACAGACTATTTAGGTGCTTACATAAATCAAGACAGAACTCAATACCAACAACAAAAGTACAAACAATTGAAGCGAGAAGTTAATACTCGCAGAAGTGTTGGAGAAGATGTGGTTATCTTTCAAAACCAAATTATTCTTCACAAAAACATTCGCATTTTTTAAATCCGATTTTATCGTAAACAAAAAAGTGTCTCCAATGCATGCTGTGCAATGCCACTTCTCTTATTTATAAGCTCGATGAACTACGTGCTCTGACTTCTGCTTACAAACCTTTGTATGTGTCACCAAACATGGCTGTCCTCTTCAATTGACAATGAACTCTTGAACATCCATGGCTATACTTCCTTTCGGAATGATAGGTGTAATGACATTTCGGATAATCGTCGCGGTGGCACAATCATCTACTCTTTTCAAAGTGCTTCTCCAGCTGTTATAAATGCTATAAAAACAGAGAGTTGCTGTACAATAATAAGATTCAAAGGTTGTAAGACATCATATTTGTTATCTGCACCTTTTGTATTGATCTCTCCAGACGCCGACATTTTTGTTTGTAGGGACTTCAACCGATATGACTTTTCTTTCATCACGAAACACTGTAACGTCTTTAACATTGTTGATGACATTGATTGATGATTTCAGAGCCACCACGGCTCCTCCTCTTGGCACAGCTGCAAACTCGCACAAAATTGTTATGATCACTGATAACTGCATTCCTATTAACAGTAAACATCGTTCTCATACAGTGCTCGATCTACGAAAATCAAATCTTGAAAAGTTCATTTGGCAATTTTCGAGACTGATTGGACAGGCGATAGAGTCAGACGTATACGAGTATTTTTACAGCAAACTCAACGCAGCTATCTCGTGTATTCCTACTTCAACTGTTCACACCCAAAACAAAAACCTCAGTTACTCCTGTCTTGGTTGATCTCATTAACAAACGTTGGGAAGCTTATCAGATTGAAAATTGGGCACTGTATGAACATTACAAAGCAATGGTACAAACCGAAAAATACATCTCTAAGGATGTTTAAATGTACCAATATAAGTAAATGGCACTAATGGGTTATCTCCCCTCCCACGTCTCCAAATTTGTCTAAAATCCGTAGGAATTAATCAATCGTCGCAAAACTTTGAGTACACGTAAGTGAGCATATTTTCTACCCACATAAGAAAGTTAGTACAAATCCGACTAGTACTCTCGGAATTAGGGACGATAACTTGAAGTGCAGCGATGTCTGCAGCGTAATTTGACTTCTTCTGACCTCATCACTTGATGTCATCAAAGTCATTTCACAACAGCTTGTGAGGTGATGATGACCAGGCCTCATCCCTTACACTAACATTTTTAACTTAAAAAAGGTGTGGCAAGATGGTTGTCGTGGGAATATTTGAAATAGCAGTGGATGAAACGAAGAGAGGGAGAGACTGGCAGCAGAAGTTGGAATCTATCAAAATTATAGGGCCTCAGCCACACTGCGAGCTTTTCCAAGAGTTTCCGAGCAAAGCGTTTTGCAGTAAATATAAAGTCACCATTGCAGCAGTTGTAGACTGCCACACTGCGAGCAAAGCAAACAAGAGCGATTAATAGCTTACGGACATACGTTTGCTCGAGACGCTCGGGACGCTCGTGTTTGCTTTGCTTTCAGTGTGGCTGAGGCCTTATACATATAAAGACTGTGTTTGTTAATTACGTGATCAAGAAGAGAATGAAGATATTTATCATTTCATTGTTGCATGTCCAAGATATATCAATGCTTTAATACCTTGTCTGAAAGATGCTACACGATCAGATTTCTATGCGTTCATGAACTCGTTGACAATCAGGCAGATTAGACCGATAGACGATTATAGCCTATTGATAAGGGATAAGGCAATGAATGTCAGAAACCATAAATAGCGGAATGTAGACTACATTTCTATTTACGAAATGTTCATTATGACTGACTTCTCTAGATAATAGATAATGGAGAATGGTATATCCTAGATAGAGGGAATGCAAACTAACGTGTGCTGTTATTCCATAGCATGATATGATAGACTTAACTGATCAATGTACAAACAAAATGAATCTGTCTCAAACAAAATGAACTTGACGACGAATTTGATCAGATTGGTGCGACCATGTTGACGCTTAATGTTAAAGGGACTAGAAAACAATAGCAGCAATGCATTGCTTCATTGTCAGACAATGCTGAGACTTACTCACTTACATTCACACTAGAGCCAACGAATATCTCTGTCACTCGCTAAAAGACTACATCTGAGGTCGGAGACAAAATTGATTGTGCTGTCAGCTCGCAACTTTCAACTTCCTTCCAGATATGTGAAATTATTTTGAACTTTAAACACAAATATTATTATATCCGCGCCTCCGGTCAAATAAAAGGATTAATAACAGGCTTAATAATCTGCTGCTGGGTGTGATGCGCAAATAAAATCACTGAATAAATTTAAAATGGAAACTAATAGCAAAATATTGCTAAAATAAATTACGAAAACAGATTCATTGATGCATACTCTGTCTCCTCTCCTATAAATTATGATATGATGGCTCATTTATTTCATTGCTACACTATCATCGAGCATGGTATGTTACTCATGTATCTCAAGACTTTCTCAGACTTTCATCTCACTCAAAGCTATGAATACAACGACGATGGTGCAAAGTGTGCTTTTATCTTTCATCTCATCCATTTCATCCATTATTGACATCTTTTCTGCCTCCCATGTTAATACTGTAATATTGTATGTAACGTATATGCATCTTGTTTGTTCCCATCATGGGCAATAAACTTTTTGAGTTTTGAGAGAGACGGAGAGAGAGAGAACAATGCACACACACACAAGTAGCAATAATGCGTCGAGCAGACAAATTCAGATCAAGCTGCTGACATCGCTATACTTCACGCTATCGCCTCTAATGCAAAATCTACTTGTCCGCTCTGCATAAATTTTAGCATGTGGATAGAACATATGCTTAAGTACGTCTTCCTGAAATTTGGTGACGATTGATTCATTTTTGCATATTTTAGACAAATTTTAAAAGGGGGGAGACAACCCATAAGTACTAAATAGGGTTTAGAGCTTAAAGTTCTAAAAAGTAGGGTTACGCAAAGCGCTCAGCATATTCTAATGCTGCACCTTTGCACCTAACATTTATTAATACATATATGGAAAAAATCATGTCCTACCGATGAAATGCGGTAATAATAACATACAGAATACGATAACAAGTCATTTCATGCAATTTGAATTTTAACACAGTCTCAAACGTGAAATATTGATATTCAGATACCGAATCATGCATAAACTTATATATTTCTTCATATTTGATTGTAGTCGAATGTCTGCCTGGTTATACTTTAAAATTGGGGAGTTGTGTGGAGTCAACAACTGTTGCCACAACATCAACAATTTTAGCTACCACGGCGTCCTCCACGTCCACAACTGGAACAACAACCCCAACCACTTCAGCTAACACGCCGTCTACGTCCACAACTGGAACAACAACCCCAACCACTTCAGCTACCACGCCCTCCACGTCCACAACTGGAACAACAACCCCAACCACTTCAGCTAACACGCCGTCTACGTCCACAACTGGAACAACAACCCCAACCACTTCAGCTACCACGCCGTCTACGTCCACAACTGGAACAACAACCCCAACCACTTCAGCTAACACGCCGTCCACGTCCACAACTGGAACAACAACCCCAACCACTTCAGCTACCACACCGTCTACGTCCACAACTGGAACAACAACCCCAACCACTTCAACTACCACGCCGTCTACGTCCACAACTGGAACAACAACCCCAACCACTTCAGCTACCACACCGTCCACGTCCACAACTGGAACAACAACCCCAACCACTTCAGCTAACACGCCGTCTACGTCCACAACTGGAGCACCAACCACAACCACTTCAACTACCACGCCCTCCACGTCCACAACTGGAACAACAACCCCAACCACTTCAGCTAACACGCCGTCCACGTCCACAACTGGAACAACAACCCCAACCACTTCAGCTAACACGCCGTCTACGTCCACAACTGGAACACCAACCACAACCACTTCAACTACCACACCGTCCACGTCCACAGCTGGAACAACAACCCCAACCACTTCAGCTACAACAGCGGCAATGGGAAATGTTACAAGTATGTTTGAAAGATTTCATCTGAATGCACTATGTGAAATGTATGACATAATAAATTACCATGTCACATGGATCGGAATGATAAATTAAAACGTAGTCTACGTCTCTCCCTCTCTCTCTCTCCTCACCAATTGTCTCTCCTTACTAAGGCTTGAGGCCTACGGTTCATTGATATATTTCATGTATTTCATTTAATAGAAAATAGGAAGTCATGAAGACATCATGCAATTCCGATTTCATTATGGAAGCTGTCAAAACAAAGGCTTTTAATTGCTACAGAAGTGAAAACATGAAGATTGGCCAGCATTCACTGTGTAACTAACCAACATTATTCTGATATAAGTGAAAAATAATTGTCAATGGTGCATTGTGATAGCGTGGAGTATGGTCTCTAACTTTACCTACTAATTAATGACAGTATTTTCCAAAACCATTACTTCAAATATTGAAACTGAGTTGACTGTCATGTTTATTTTTCGCATTGAATACCCTCTCCCATCCTCGACGACCAGGATCGGTCGTGTCTTCTGTCTCAAACGATTTCGAGCGGCTGCATCGTTGACTGTCAGACCAACGATACAGTGGCGGCGCCAGCGAGCGAGTAGAACGGTTACAAATGGGTTACATCACTTATATTGCTGGTTACATAAATGATCTGAATTTTTTAACCGATGCTACTTATTTTCATGAAATTATACTCATAGATGTGTAGATGGCTTGGACATGAAAACTTTCTGTGCTCCCCTGAACTATACAGTCATGTACGCACATATAGACCCAACATGCGGGTCAAATCTGAAAACGCATGCACTTATATTGGCCTATATAATCATGGGATTAGATGTTCATGCAAGCAACAGAAGCCAAAACATTATTCATTCTTCTAAGCATGTATAGGCCTACATGCATGTATCAGATATGCTCATTATACAATGCAACGCACCCCTACATGTTTGATGGCCATAAATAATCACACGTATCTTTGTGACGTTGATTGTTGCTGAAAATTGTACATGGAGATAAATAAAAAGACAATTGAGATACAAACTAATGCAATTATAATGTCAAACTAACATTAAACGACTATTTGGGAACTTTCGCACAAATCTATTGATGACATGCTCCAAATTGACATTCATAGCTCGCTTGCGATGAACACTAATGATAGCTAAATTTGTCAACCGGCTGTCTTGCATGCTCGTTCGAAGATAGTTTTTAATTAGTTTTAACTAACTAAATGTGCGTTCAACACAAGCATTAATAAATGGAAGAGTCAATGAAATAATTAATGCTGTCTTGAGTTCATGGAATGCCATGGATAGAGGATTCAAAAATTCAAGAAGTTCTAGGATATTGTTCAATCTCACCTCGTTTCTGTCGACCATTCGCTTAGCGTGTCTCATTTCAATGGAAAGTCCCTCCATGTCAATTTCGTAGTGCTCAGCAAATGGGCGAATTTCATCAACATTCAAAAAGTTATTCGAACGAGGATCCAGTGCTGACAGCGATCTCATGATGTCCATATTTGAGCTATAAAATCGTTAATTGAATTCACAACTCAATTTGTCGAGAATAGGGAATAATATCAGTCTTTTCATGTCGTCCGATGTGGTAGGATTTTCCCTTGTGCCAACGGTTGAATACACCACGAAGTCTTGTGAGACTTGACTGTCTTCTGGATTCACGGCAACGAGGAACATCGCTTCCTTCAGCCATTTCAAATGACTTTTGATAGTAATCGCTAGCTTTGGCATCATTGCGATAAGATGCAATCTTTTCCACAATAGTTTCAATGTAATTTGACGCCTTCACGAAATCGATTTTGGGATCCTGTAGAACGTCAGAGGCCTTTTTTGTTTCAGAGAGTAAGTCGTACATTACCAACATGATGTAGAGAAATGCTTGATTAATTTCGGAAAGGATACTTTTCGCAGAACCAGCTCGCTCCCTGTTTTCGTCATTCAAAATGATCGAACGCAAAAAATCGACAAATTCAGCGAATCTTAAAGGCAGGGTCAACGGAAAAATTATTTTTTCATCAAAGATACGACATTTGATCGCGAGTAGAACGCACCGGGTTTTGCACGCTGCATCATTGTCTCGTTTAGCCACAGGAGCACTTTTCCCTATGGGTGCTGACGTCATCGCCACCACGCAGCAAGATTCGGCAGTCGAGTCAACGCAGACAATCACTATTCATTCTCATAACAACAATTAAGATTTTGTGACCGTCTATTAAAAATGGTAGTTTGCAGTGTAGGCCATTCGGTTGTACTAACCATAACTCAAAAGCATAAAATAGATCATTTTATAAATTCCCGAACACAAATTAATTCAACAACAATGGATTCATCGGTGTGATAGAAAGGATATCAACGGAAAGAAATGGGGACCATCGCCATTCAGTGTTATTTGCAGTGACCATTTCACAGCATTTCAGACCTTCGCAGTGAAATACTAAATTCATCAGCTACAACCATCAACCGTCGCCCCAGACGCCTGAAAGAAAATGCCATTCCCTCTAGAAACCTTCATCGCGAGCGTGCAAATTCTTCGCCTTCGTCATCCGCGGTATTGGACAAACTTCACACAGCCCGATATTTGCAAAGTCTCTCTACAAATCGGCCTATGAGCTCTATTGATTTGGAAGAGTCACCATGCATTTCTCGAAATTTGGAATCTGATATTGCAGGTTTTGCCGACGAAGAATCAATGACAGGTGTTCCTGACGAAATGGATATAAGCTCTGAATTTGAATCTGAATCTTCATCAGAATCGAGTTTCATAGATTCTGACGAGGAGCCTAATGATAATTTGTTTGGCAAGTGTTTCTTCGTTTACTTCGAAAATTTGCTGGAACTACTTAGATTCTGTTCACAGTGTGGTTCTCCTAACGAGCCGACGTCTCGAGTATTCTCGTGTACATTGGTACTTTATTTAAAGTCACATATGTATGCCTCAACAATCACTCGACGACTTGGTCATCACAGCCTGTTCTCAAAAAGTTCCCATTAGCTGATATTGCTTTAACAACCTCAATTTGGATCTCAAGAAATACACATTCGACACTCAAGGAAATTTCGAATACATTGAATCTACAGATCATGAGTAAACAAACATACTCAAAGATTCAGAAGAAATTTGTATTACCAGTGGTAGATGAAGCTTATAATTCCCTAATATCTGAGGTATCAAGTTGTGTTCAAGAAAATGGTGAAGCAGTCATGATTGGAGATGGAAGGTAAGATATTTGCAGTCTCACATGTTTTGATGGTATTTGGTAAATACGAGTATTCGCATTAGAGGCAAACACAAATTCTGTATAAATGAAAATAAGTGCAAAATTAATGTAATGATGCATGTAGGCCTGATCACGTCGATTAATTCGACAACTAATCAGAAAAGCACTCATGTAGATTGTAATGCATCCTCAAATCCTCAATTGCTGAGAGATTTACGAAAGTGTAGGCACTTCATACATACATCATATCTTGAAACTTTCCATAACGTTATTCTTAAGTATGCTCCTAAGCGATTATACCTTCCCTACTCAACAATGAAGATGCGACTTCAACTAGCCGTGATTGATCATAATGTTGGAATCGGGCGTAATGGCCACGATTTAAAGACAGAAAGAGTGTGGAAAAAAGCAACGAAGTGTTGTAAGAACCGCAAAGTACATGTACACTGTAAAAAGTCTCATGAATGGCGACATGCTATTTTGCTCGACGTTATTGAAAATATTTGAACTACTGTTAAGCTTTTCTATTATTCTAATTGTACTGAGATTATGATGTCCTATATTTGATGTAGACAAGCGCTTAATGATATAAAGGTGTGTTTGAGATGCTACAATTATAAAAACTTGCAACTTACCTCGTTGCTCTCCATTATTCGCAGATTAAACCGTAGAAAAAATGTTATTGTTTATGATTATTGTCTGCGTTGACTCGACTGCCGAATCTTGCTGCGTGGTGGCGATGACGTCAGCACGCATAGGGAAAAGCGCTCCTGTGGCTAAACGAGACAATGATGCAGCGTGCAACCCGGTGCGTTCTACTCGCGATCAAATGTCGCATCTTTGATGAAAAAATAATTTTTCCGTTGACCCTGCCTTTAACTTAACAGCAGCGACGGCTCTCACTTGGGCAGAGCAGCGAGTATCTGATAGACGTTTGAATTCGATAGGTTTGAGACTCATCTTTTTTTGGAAATCAACCTACCTACTGTGAACATTGGATCCGCTAAGGATCGCCAAGTAAGCGAATTGAAGTGACAAAAAAATCGGCAACTGGCATCACACCCTTGACTGAGTCAACAATAACAAGATTCAATTTGTGATTAGCACAATGAAAATACAAAGCTTTGCTAGCCACCTTACGAATTCGCTGCTGAACTCCACTAAGATGCCCGCTCATGACGCGAGCACCATCGTAGCCTTGACCAACTAATGTGTGCAAATCAATCCCCAAATTGAACAGTTCTTGCAGAATATACTTCGTCAGGCTCTCTGCATCCAATTGCTCAGCCATCGTGAATCCTACAAATTCTTCATGAATTTCACATTCGTAAACATACCTGATAACTATCGATAGTTGTTCTTCTTTAGACAGATCCTTTGTCTCATCCACTAAAACTGCGCAATATTTGGATTCTTGTATTTCAGATTTTATTTCTTCAAGAATAACTTCTGCCATAATTTCAATGATAGCGTTCTGTATGGTATAATGTGTATACTTAGCATTCCGGGGTCCTGTGGTTAGCCGGTCGTAAATAACTAGGCAATATGGCTTTAAAAAATATAGAATTTCAAGAAAATTTCCGTGGTTACTTGTGTCATTGGCTTCGCGGTGGTCAAGCTGTGCTATATTTTGAACAGCCGTCAGTCTTAAGACATCAGAAATAATTTTCATGAACTCACGGTTACGCTGCACAACCTCTCGATGACTGTCGTTGAGGGAATCAACGATGGTAGCTCCTGATTTCTTTGATTTAGAATAGTTGGCGTACTTCTCAACACTGAGAATGTGGTCATCGGAGATTTTGTGAGCAAATAGACGATTGACTGCAGGATCATCAGTTTTTACGCTGCACTTAGTCCATGTGTCGAATCCTTCATCAACAAAAGCGCCTTTTCCACTTGTTTTGAAATGCCGGTATACGAAGCAATAAGCTTTTCCCTCTCTTTCGGAATATTCTAACCACGAATGCTTTTCATTATCCAACCAATCTTTGACAAATCGTCGATTATATTTGTTGGGAATCAATTTCATTGGACCACTAGTTGTGGCTTTCTATAGGGACCATCATCTGGTGATTGGGATATATCCTTCGGTCCTGGTGGCGCGGACGGCATGGGTTTCGTGGCGCTTTTGTCTTCTGCTGATAGGGTGAAATGTTCGTCTGATAAATGATATAATGGTGTACCAAAGAAGATCGTTTTCAGCATCAGTTGGACACGATTCAATAGACATGAATTCTTCAGTCAATAGAGAGTCAAATTTACCATCGATGGGGACGTTCGAAGACAAAGTAGTTTTCTGGTGAGAAGTAGACACAGAACACGCACTTTCATTTGATGTATGCGTCGTTGGATCAATATCGGAGGAAGGGGCACACTGTTCAATCGGTGAGGTAGCTTTCTGTTGAGAAGTAGGCATAGCACATACACTTTCATTTGATGTATGCGACGTCGGATCAATATCGGAGGAAGAGGCATACTGGTCAGTCGGTGAAGTAGATTTTCGAAGAGCTACACGTTTACGTCTATCAGCTGTTTCCGTAGAATCACTAGGCGAAGACTCCCTCCGTCTTTTGGCAGAAAATAGCCATTTATCCGTATCTGATAGTCTGGCAACACTCGTTGTTGATTCTGCAAGTGTCTGTCTCAGTCACAGAATGAAACAATCAGTTCGTGTCTCTGTATTCCTGTCTTCATAACTCGCAAGGCCAATGAAAGGGCACCCTCAATCGAACAATAAAGTATTCGTCATCGTCACTGATTGTAACGAAATGCGATCCTTCATTCGTGTTCGTGCACACAAACCACAGCCGTTATGTGTCAGTTGCTATTGATATCAGATCCCTCTGCTCTGCGCCCTGCGTGCACATGTCGACACTGCGTCTCACAAACATTTTATTGGTAGAATAAGACTGACATGACTCAGATTCTATAAGACGCACAAGTTTTTTTAATGTTGATGTAGTCGTCAAGTCAATGAGCTCAAATTCACAGAACGGTTACAAGTACGGTTACAATTCGATTTCTAGCGGTTACCATCAGTAACCGTATGTAACCCCTTGGCGCCGCCACTGCAACGATACGAATATCATCTTCCACTTGAAGCCTCCAGGTTTTCTTAGATCTTCGTCGTCGGTGTCTTTCTGGGATTGGATCTTCGCAAGCCTTACGTATAGGGTACTCTCTCAACTGGTTTTACTGATGCTGCTCTACTGGTCATCACTCTATATGTGATTTAGTCTGGTGATAACTTTCATCCATCACAGAATTCTCGTTTCAGTAGTCGAAATTTTGTCATCGAATTGGTGTTCATTCATCGGCCGACACTGTGAGCGGTTTTAGAGGACATGACTAATCATTGATGTGTACTACACACAACTTCTCTTTTAATTTGACTGTCATACACCACTCCTGTCAGCTTCCTCAAATTCATCCAAGTACGTAAATTTTGGCAATGTTTTTGCCGTCTGATCTTTCTGGTCATTGACTGTTCACCCAGCTGTGTATACTGCGCTATAGTACATGTACATGTGAATGTACAAGATGGGAAAAGTCAGCCAATATTGTTCGGAAGTATTGTTAGGAAAGATCTTGATGCAAATTAGTGCTGAGGTGAGGGTAGAGTGAATGCACACATTGCAGTTGGTCTCTTACACGCACAATTCTGTGTACGCGCCTGCACACGAACCATGCGACGGAGAAGCACCCCTCATCGTAATCTAGAAATAATACGATGAAATAATGCAGCCATGCAAGCGCAAATTATGGATTTCGAATATTTAATTATGGAAAAAAATTAGGAGTCTGATATATATAATTAGCAGCATAAATAGAGTTGACTGTGCGCTTTTTTCTCCTATACTATACTCTTAAAAGTTTGAAAGGTGTCGAATCAATTAGACTTCTGAATTGAACATGCTTTTAGAAGCTGGGAGTGTGTTATCGAAGTCAATATTCATTAAACTGCATATACAGATTGTTTCATAAAAAATGGATCACCCTTAAACATCGCCTTAACTTCAACTTTGTCTAACTCCGCCAAACTTGAAAGAATTTCTCTGAAATTTGGAAGATATGTCAGTTGTGCTTACTAATATCATTTTTGGAAATTTCAAGCATGAATATTGAGTTGTTTTCCTGTTATAGATAAAAAAGTGGTAGATAATTTGATCTTCATTTAGCAATGTTACACAAAATCATACCTCACTCTTATAAAATTACATTTGTTTCCTTTGTTATGTAATATGTTGTTCTACAAGCCAAAAGCTATCAAGCAAAACAAAAATAAAGAAAATCGGTCTATCAGAGCCAGTATAGCACCATTATTCATCAACAACTGGACTTCATGTTCCATAGCTTCCTGACTTCGTTGCGGTGGTGTTGGAAGCACTCCTGATTGCTTTCAGCTAGAAATCTATCTCTTACCGGTTGAAAACAATACAAAGCACAAATGAACAATAACGAGATCGCATTCACAAAAGGCAAAGTGTCAGCCTTGCTAGAACTAGGGTTTTCTTTGCGAGCTACAAGCAAGCGACCAAATGTCCCTCACACAAATGTGCATCGATGGCATAATGATGATTTTCGACTCTGTCGTAAAGAGGGCTCTGGCCGTCCACGCAAAACATCCAAACGTAGAGACCGCCTAATTTTGAGATTTGTTAAAGTTGATCCAAGTCTCTCGTTAACTGAGATGGCTGCACTAGACTCGTCTATTTCTAAGTCCACTATTCGTAGAAGACTTATTGAGTCGAATTTCAAGAGCTGTAAGAGGCCCTCTCAGATCGAATTATCAGATCAGCATACAAAAAGACGTCTCAGATGGGCAATGAGTCATTGTCACTGGCGAAATCAATGGGATCGGGTTGTCTGGCCTGATGAGGCATCAGTCCGTCTGAAGGATAGTGATGGTCGATTGAGATTATGGATAAAATCTGATCAGGAAATTCCGAGACATTTACATCGTCCCCGGGTACAAGGTGGTGCGACTCTACTGATTTGGGCTGACATTTGGACCAATGGCCGCTCTGAACTTCACATACAGCAAGGAACCATGAATTCTGAACGCTATGTGAATGTTTTACGAATGAACATTGGCCAAATGACAGATCAACTTGGTGATCCATCGACTTGGTTATTTATGGATGATAATGCTACGTGTCACAGGAGTAGTAGAGTCAACTTATGCAAGTCTCAATTAGGGCTTAGGACATTATCTTGGCCAGCTCGTTCTCCTGATCTGAATCCCATAGAAAATGTATGGAGTATTCTAAAACGTAACGTTCGTCGTTCACTGCTACCTACAGATGGCGTATCACAACTTACGTCACTGTTAAAAAGAGAGTGGAGAAAGTTAGATCAGTCAAAAATCAACGATATCATCGAATCAATGCCTAGACGAATTGGTAATGTCATTGACAATAAGGGTAGGGCCACAAAATATTAGCTTCTTAAGAACCGTTACTGTATCATAGCTTTTCAGATTATATAAGGACATTTAAATATATTAGGGACATGAAATAACGTGAAAAATGCTTTCTGTATCATACTTATGTTTTATTTAGTCATATTTTAGGATGATCCACTTTTTATGAAACGGACTGTAGTATGATCTTATTTTGCATGTGATTATTTGGAAAAATGAATCATCTGAGCCTGAGTGGTTCCAAATCTATGTTACACATAAAACATGTTCTTTAAAGCAAGTCATGTTTTTCAACCCAGTTTTTGTCTTTGAGTATATTGAACAATATGCTGTGGTGCAGAATTACATTGAATATACGCTATAGTTAAGTAAAAAAGTTACAGGAGATAAAGTGATTTTTTTATAAAAGCGAATGCAATTATGTAAGGTAATTCACTCAGTTAGGGCTGATCTCTTTCAAGATCTCCTATCGTCTCTCATGCATATCTTTTTTATTGAGTTCAATTGCTTCTAGAAGTTCAGCTAGACTATCTAGAATACAATCATGGCATCAGTTCTTTAAATTCGAACTTTTCGTTGTAGCATTTCCGATTTGAAATTTCGTATCATCTTTGGCCTTATTAAGATCTGTGTACCTAACACGGATCATCATATTCAATGTGTTCGCATTATACGATTATAGGATCAATTTAAAACTCATTGGCAACGTTTTAGATAATAATACTACTAGATGCTAAATACTGCTAAAGCAAATGTGACTTACTTGGAATGTGACCACCAATCGTGAAATTTGAAATGTTTGAAAACAAAGTAACGTCTTTTTGTTTTGTTGTTTTCTTATTCCAGCATTCTATATTCCCTTTCAGTTGAACTTCTAATAAATGTAATAAATGTGTCGGCTACTTCAAGAGCTGTTTCTACGTGAAGCAAATCTCGTACAATGTCAATAACATTATTCGCAACTTTGCTAAGTTACATGTTTATTCCATAGGTTATCTATATTTACTAAAAACTTCCAACTCAATAATTAGAGGATATTTTGAACTGCTGGATTCGCCTCTCTGTGTAGGAATAAACAGTAGGATTACCGGCTCACTCGCATTAATCTGCTCTCGCTTTGAATAAAACGTTATCAAGGTGCCTATCAGCATGTCTAGCTCATGTTCATCATTTACTGGAGACTAAATTACAGTTTAAAAACACAACGCATTTGAAAGCATGCCGTATATAAAAGCACTAGCGTGAAATGCATGCCTAAAATAAGGACTGTGAAAACATGTTTAAAAACAAGACTTTACAACCATGTTTATAGCAGAGCAACTCATTTTCAAAAGTGTGTATTTGAAACCATGTTTGAAAACAATGCACAATGCACGATTTTCTATAGGGTATCATTTTAAAAACTTCTTTGTAAGCAGTTATTTGCCCTGTCCTTTCAAATTAATATTTACTAACATGTGTTTTTAGTAATTGCTAGCATGCGTAAGTAAATTTATGTATCAAATGTCAATATTTGAAAATATGCAAAATGGCAAAAGTATACAGAGCGTGATTTCCGGGGTTGCCGTGGGGATTCATATTTGAGTCTCCACCCCATACCCACAGAAAAACTTGTCGGCATCCCCACGCACCCACAGGATGAAACCCCTAATTTATATACTATTTTAGTTCGTATTGGATTACTGCTTTCCACGAAGCCCATCTCAGTGGAACTCAAACCATATGCTATGATTCTACAGTCGGATTTGACGCGCAGTCTCGGAGTAAAAAATGTGTTAGCTTGAGATTATTAAGCATATGCAAGTATGATGATGATTACTGATTGATTCAAATTTCCATGCCCCTATGCACTTCATTTAAGCCTATACATTATTTAGGGTATATTGAAAAACACTAATAGAATTGAAATAGACTATAAAGATCAAAATGAAGTCGACAATTGTACAAAGTATAGTCATCGGTCATTCGACTGACAATGAAGGCAGAATTAAGGGCCATCGATGTAATGCGCTCGCAGAAAAATCCACTTTTACGAATACTCCCTCCACCCTGCACGCATTTGTCGACCTCCCTTCATGCGTCCGCACGATTTTGAGACCCCCTCCAATTTAGATGAACTGAAATAACTACTATAATTTCGTTGTGCTGTATTGGGTTGAATTGCAAAAAAGCATAGGCACCTTGGCAAGTTTTGTAAGCAAAATTAGCACCACGAATCTAAAGCATTCGATACTTCTGTTTAAAATAGTGTATCACTAATTGAGTGGGATTATATTTTTCCAGGTGAACCAACTCCTAAACCCTGAACTCTAAATGTAGATAAGCTTTCAGGTTTACATGTAAAAATTGAGAGAATTCTTAGAGTTCTTTGTAAAATGAATTCTATTTCAAAACATAAAAATACGATATGTCATATTATATACTAGTAGTAAGCAAGTGACAAACACCAGATAGCGCAAGATGGCGGCCGTTTCCCACCCTACCCCCCTACCCCTACCCCCCCTACCCCTACCCCTACCCCCCCTACCCCTACCCCCCTCCTCTCTTCCTCCTCCTCCCTGTCCTGGGGTGTTGTGCCGCCCGGGTGGGCTTGGGTGCCGGCCTGGTGGACGTGGTGTGCCGGCCTGGTGGACGTGGTGTCCATCGTCTTCCTCGTCAAAAATGGTCTCAACAAGTTTTTCCACCCCGGGGGGGGGTAGGGTGGGAGGAAATCCAAAGTGTCGAATTTCGATGCGCCAGTGCTACCATCGTCTTCCTCGTCAAAAGTTAGGTCGACAAGTTTTTCCCACCCTACCCCTACCCCCCTACCCCTACCCCTACACCCCCCCCGGGAGAGCTAGCTGCTATCTCGGCTTCTAGTGGACGGATTTTGTTCGTTCGGGTTGCATTCGAAAGAGGATGAAAAACTAACCTATGACATTTTTTGGCGCGAGTCAATCCGATCAGCCGTTCAAAAGTTAGAGCGGTTACAAGATTTTAGGAAAGGTTGAAAAAATCCTAAGTGTCAGAGTGACTGTGTACGGTAAAAATGAAAAATTTTTTCCAAAGTGTCGAATTTCGATGCGCCAGTGCTACCATCGTCTTTCTCGTCAAAAGTTAGGTCGACAAGTTTTTCCCACCCTACCACCCCTACCCCCCCCGGGAGAGCTAGCTGCTATCTCGGCTTCTAGTGGACGGATTTTGTTCGTTCGGGTTGCATTCGAAAGAGGATGAAAAACTAACCTATGACATTTTTTGGCGCGAGTCAATCCGATCAGCCGTTCAAAAGTTAGAGCGGTTACAAGATTTTAGGAAAGGTTGAAAAAATCCTAAGTGTCAGAGTGACTGTGTACGGTAAAAATGAAAAATTTTTTTCCAAAGTGTCGAATTTCGATGCGCCAGTGCTACCATCATCTTTCTCGTCAAAAGTTAGGTCGACAAGTTTTTCCCACCCTACCCCTACCCCCCTACCCCTACCCCTACCCCTACCCCCCCGGGAGAGCTAGCTGCTATCTCGGCTTCTAGTGGACGGATTTTGTTCGTTCGGGTTGCATTCGAAAGAGGATGAAAAACTAACCTATGACATTTTTTGGCGCGAGTCAATCCGATCAGCCGTTCAAAAGTTAGAGCGGTTACAAGATTTTAGGAAAGGTTGAAAAAATCCTAAGTGTCAGAGTGACTGTGTACGGTAAAAATGAAAAATTTTTTCCAAAGTGTCGAATTTCGATGCGCCAGTGCTACCATCGTCTTTCTCGTCAAAAGTTAGGTCGACAAGTTTTTCCCACCCTACCCCTACCCCCCCCCTCGGGACAGCTAGCTTCGATTTTGGCTTCCAGTGGACGGATTTTGTCGTGCCATAGCTCGTTTGAAAGCTAAGAGTGAGACAAATTCACTGAAAGAATCGGCTTGTTCCTATCTGTCTTCGTTTAGATGTGAGACGCCATTTAAGATTTTGGGACATTGGCGAAAAACGACAGAGTTAGAATTTGGGACGTTTTGGGTTGTAGCGCCAAAACCAAGCATCGGATTGGAAAACGGATTTCAGATTTGGAATCAGCTTGATGTTATTGTCCAATGAGGATCATCATCCAATGAGAATCAAGCATTTCTATATAAATAGCGAGCCTTCCACAGTGAGAATCATTCCATCGTTGAATCACACGAGTGACGGACGCACATTTTCTCTCTCTCTAGTTCCCTGTTCTATTATCCAACTAAAATGGTAAGTCGCTACTTTCCTCCCTCTCCTCCCTTGAACGTAAACTTAATACAATCTTTTTCATTTTCAGGCATCTACTCCATCTGCTACACTAGTAGGACAAAATGGCGGTCAAACGTTACAAGGTTCGCTACGATCAGATCATCTACAACTGAGGCCAGTCGAAGAAACAACCAAGGTACATAATCCTACACCGCTACAGCGTAAATTTAAACAAGTCTTGCGTTATGACGATCATAGCGTAGTACTCCAAACGGGAATGCTCCCTTCCACGGATGTCTAGATAATGCGCAATCAGTATGGGGACTACATACTGATCCCCGTGAGTCCGTACATTCGCCACCAACTTGATATTATTGAGGAGTACGTGACATTAAATATGGACATTCCTACTCCTCTTGCTCAAGAGTGGAAGGCGAGAGATGACAAGGATACTCCCTATAGAAAGATTTGGGATGGTAATCACATTTGCCTACCAGTATCACATTGGTGTAATTACTATAAGAAGGATGGAGATCATTCAATACCCATCAGATGTGATGAGCTCGGAGAAGGTACTTGGGATATCCTTTTCAAAGTGAATGGGCTATATTATGGTCGACACAAGGATAATAAAATAGCCTCTCTCTCCATGCATATGGAATCCATCCTATATATTCCAAAACCACCCAACGTGGACGACATAATTGATCAAATCCTTAACAGCAGTGGTACGAAGCGCAAGTCGGAGAAGAATGCTGCCTCAAAACGCAAATCAAAGAAGGAGAATTACTAGTCCTTTCCTAACTCTACCCTATGACAATTTGCTTATGTGCTTTGAGTGTCGTAGACGTGGTCTTATTAGTTACATTTTACTTCTTCGTTGCCATCATATCATTTGCGTATTTTGTCGTGAAAAGCATCGATGTAATTCTTCATTTTGTAATATGTTATAGATCGTTTCCTTAGATGTGTAAATTTCCGTTTTAGGCTTCTATCATCATTTTTATGGATTGTGAGGGTGAACCTGTACAGGAGCTCAGTGCTATTGCTATGAACAATTGGACATATCAGATTGTCAGTGTCTATCATCAACATGCCAACTGCAATCCCAATGTTGATCAATGGGCGAGAAAACACATTCATGGACTTAATCTGAAATATTTGCAGGACTATGGCTTTTCTTGTGAGAGTGCTATTCTTATTGACTTTAAACGATGGTTAGCTACTTTCAATGTTATACGCATCTTTTGTAATAATCCTGGTAAGGAGAGGAAAGTATTTCCCAATCTAATCATTGATGATATTTTGCTCCCGCCTTGGGATAGTAGAGTGAATCAACATTATCATGAAGTCACGAAACGTTTTAAGGATTTGTGTGTTCCTATTTTGTCTGTTCGTTGTAGTAGCTACGTTCATAACCAATGCTTCTTTCCTCCTTACCTCAACACTGCAAAAGTCCTGTATGGTTATCATTGCTCGCTGTATGATAGTTACCAGCTGTATCTATTTTATCTCTTTCAAACCATTGATTTATAATGCATGCTTGTTACCGTTATTCAATAAATGTTACTATGAGAAGAGTTGTTGTTTCCATGCAATGGATGGGTTAGATAAAGGGCGATCATGTCTTTCTCAAACGACTGCGGAACATTACATTTTTATAGGCAAAGTTTAAAAGGAGCTGTTCAAGATTATGTGATAAATTTTCATAAAGATGAGACCGACATCGAAGCAGTGGTCGATGATGCTAGCACTCTATTTCTAGAATTAATGAATACATTCTCTGATAGCATTATCATGGCGCGATTAGTTGCGAAAATTAAGTTTAGCCATTTTGGAAAGCAAGAAGTGGAAAGTCGCTCTTTCCATTTTGCTTCTTACTCAATGGAAGTGGTAGATCACCCCGAAGAATTTTTTAAAAGACATATGATAAAAATTGCTGAACGTCTTAACGCATTTAACCATCATGGTAGCAGTCTAGTGATTGAAGCGATTTCAGATATTCACATTCAACTTTCCATAAAGAAAAATTGAAAATGCAGTGGTACTTGATTGTAGCACAACTGGTTTTCGAGCTATGTCTGCTCACTCTCGAAGTATATTCCTTCTGTACATGCGTCTATTATTTAGAAAAGGCTAGCAAATTCATATCTTCAAAAAGACTTGCTATAGACATCAGTAACGGTGAAACTATGTGTTGCGATGTATGTAAGCGAAAGGATGGAAATGAAAAGCGCATCTTCAAGAGATGTAAGCATGCTTTTTGTCAACGATGTTTCATACGTAATTGCATTCAACTTTGCCAATGTAACCACTGTGATATTGCTCATTTCGAGTGTCACTTATGTCGCAATAGTTAGTACCTATGCAAATGTGGTAAAGATAGGTTTTAGCAAAGACTAACACGGAAAATGGCGAAACGTAAAATGACGAAACGTAAAAGTCAAAAGTCTTCAAAGTTTTCTTCAGCCATTCAAGCTCTCCGACGAATGAAAGCAAATCAGCGATACAATGCTATACGACATGCTAACGATAAATTCATTTGTGAAATTATTTCTCATGTGAGGAAGTTGAGGACGAAGAAATTAGCGCCAAAACAACGAAAGTTACTTAAGCGATATGCTACGAAATTGCGTTTCATCTCCAATCCTAAAGTCACCCTTCAAAGAAAGAGGAAAACTCTAACACAAAAGGGCGGTTTCCTTTCAGCAATACTTCCAATGATAGCTCCTGCCGTGGGCAACCTATTGGGTAATATCTTTGGCTCTAAGCGTTAATTATGCAAATGTTGAATCTCAAAGTAATAAAATGGATTTCAGACTTCAATGTGATAAAGTTCTGACTGTATCAGGTCCATCTCATGCAGGTAAAACTGTTTTCACGCTGAATTTATTGGATAAAAGAAGGGAGTTGTTTAAGGAACCTATCAATCGAGTGATTTGGTGTTATGGTATTTATCAACCGTCGCTGTTTCAGGAATTGCAAAGTCGCAACTTTATTCGACATGAAGGAATTATTCCAGTGGATAAACTTCAGTCTAATGATGTTGTTGTATTGGATGATTTATTAAAAGAAAGTAAGAATTCAAAAGATGTTACAGATATGTTCACTCGCGCAGCACATCATAAAAGGTGCTTTATCATCTATATCACACAAAATTTGTTTCCTGATGGAAAAGAAGCTCGTACACGAAACCTGAATACACACTATTATGCTATTTTCAAGAATCCGCGAGATAAAAGTCAATTTGAAATTTTAGCGCGACAAGTTGCACCCAGAGGATCAAAAGCCTTAATTGAAATTTTTCAAGCAGCTACTGAAAGACCATACGGTTACTTATTCATTGACTTTACGCAAGAGTGTCCGGAAGAATTTAGATTTCGAAGTGATATTTTGAAAACTCCCATGATTATCTAAAAACTATGAGTTCTTATTCTCGCATGATTGTTATTCCTCAGGATGAATATGTACAATTGACTGCCATGCAGCAAGTAAAGCAACCTCTTGCAAATCAAATGTATAGGAAAGAAATAGATTATCAGCAAAATGTTCACATCAAAGATCCACATCGTGCTGTATTATTACAATCGGAAACTGTTGAGCAATTGAAAAACTTGAAGAATAAGATGCGTGACTCTGTATCGACTGCTACACCTTTAGCATCTCGCGCACATGCCATATCTCTTTTCAACAGTATTGAACCCCATCTCAATGTAAATGATAGAGGAGAAATCATTACAGATGAAAATAAAGTGATTGATGCTTCACGTTATGAAGACTTGATTCAGTATGCGACACGTAGAAAGCGCCGTCAGGGCTATGTTCCACCTGGTTGGACATACTTTCTTAAACTATTGAAAAAGCATAATGTACCAAAATTTGCTTTGAATAATGAGACATTGAAGGAACTTGATTCAACAGTGGCTACTGCTCCAATGCTTCAGACGATGAAAATGCCAACAAATTGGTTTAAGACGTCACCTGCTACATCCCCTCCCACACTCACTAAGCAAACAAGAGGAAGAACTCGACGTAGATCTACATCGCCGCTAAAATTAGTAAAAGGAAAACGTAAAACAGCTCCTCCTAGGAAATACATGTTCTCAGACTATTAATATGAAGCAGATGTGTTGCTTGCCATGTAATGAGCCGCCAGAGGTGAATGTCGTTGTCACTTGCACTTGCTGCGCCAGCTCTCACAATGAAACCCCTAAGCAATGTGAACACGATCGCAAAACCGCTAAAGCTAGATGCTGCAGTTGTTGTAAATGTAGAAAGGCAAGAAAGCAAAAAGATGAGAAGGAGGAAAAAGAGTCAGTCGTCATCGACTGAACGTTTGAAATCAATCTATTATGATGTAAAACATCCGGCAGGATTTGCATCTATCAAGAAATTATCAAAAGCGAGTGGTCTTCCACAATCACAAGTGAAACGATGGTTAAAGGGTCAGGCTACCTATACACTCCACAAACAAGCGAAAAAGAAGTACCGCACCCGCCATTATATTGTTCATGACATCGATGAACAGTGGCAAGCAGATTTGTGCGATGTCGCCTCCATTTCAAAACATAACTCGGGCAATAATTTTATTTTAACCGTCATTGATATTTTCTCGCGTTATGCGTGGGCTCAACCTTTAAAAACTAAAGAAGGGAAAGGAGTAGCAAAAGCATTCCAAACAATTTTTCGAGAAGGTCGCATTCCAAAAAGAATTCAGAGTGATCAAGGAAAAGAGTTTGAAAATCAGCATGTGACAAGATTATTTGAGAGGCATGACATTGAGTTGTTTAGTGTAAAGAGTGCTTATAATTTGATTAAGAGTGGCCATTCCTGTAAATATTTATGAATATGATATGCCGCTGGCTAAATCAGGAATCAAAAAATCTTGAAGTCGATATTTCGGTATTCTTCTTCAGGACCAAATAGCAACTGATAACAGAAACAAGGTGAGAGATTCACACAGTCAGCTAATACAACTCAAGACGTACACAAGCTATCGATCAAAGACATCAGAATAATCAGAAACACAGAGAATAAAATACCAACTATTTATAGAAGATGACATCCTAGCAAATTACTCATAAAAACAAAAGTAATGTTTCACCAGAACAACCATTTACCAGGGAACTGAAATTGTCACGGATATGAAGACTTTCCAAGGACAATCTAGCGTGAAAGTTGCGCTCTATGTTCAGAATCTTCCACTTAAAACACAGGTCTGGAAAACTGTGATGCTCATTTGTCACATGTTGGTAGAAGGATGATGATGATGATGTAATATGCTCTTTGATTCTTGTTTTGATGGTACGCGCTGTTTGTCCTATATACTTCTTCTGACATATTGAACATGAGAGTTCATACACTGCGTATTTCACATAGCAACTTTGAGGGAACTCTGCTTTTTCACAAATCACACACTCAGGTTTACAAATTGGTCTTTCTCTTCTCCCTCTCCAACGCATGCTAAGGGGACGTTCTGTGTCGAAGATGATTCTAATTCTCCCATTTACACCACATTTCCAGGCAAGTTTCATTATCTCATGCTTGCTTTGCTCATGGACGTATGGCAGTTTGATGAAAGTCACTGGGTCACTATCTTCTTGATTCTTCTGTTGTGGCTCATTATCAAAACACCTTTCAATCCATCTTCTCGGATAGCCATTCGCCATAAACCGCTTCCGTAGCCGACCTTTGGATGCTTGGAGTTGAGAGCATGTAAATGTAGTGTAAATGTAGTGAGCCTCTCCCAAGTGTCCCATATGCGCTACCAAAGGACCACAAAGACGGTGACCTCTGTGGCAGACCAATAATCTCGTCTTTGGACTCGGGAGTTCGGAGATGTCAAGTCCTACTTTCACGGATTCTGCAGCCTTTGGTTGAGAGGTTTGTGAACTCTCATCTGAAATCAACCAGTGATTTTAGAAGCAAGTTACAGAATCTGGATTTCCATGCAAGTGGCAACAGTTTTTCGTTCGGATCTCTGGATGTGGTGAATCTATATGGCAGTATACCCATTCAATCTGAAACAGAGCTTGATCTTGTGACCTGTGTGGAATCTTTTTTTGATTCACATCGAGATGACTCTATTTTCCCTTATCTGTTGGTTAGTGACTTAGTTGAGATCTTGCTGATGGCAACAATGGAAGATGTTTACATATTGGACAGAAAGATATACAAACAGACGATGGGTATCGCCATGGGCAATAATGCTGCACCAGCATTGGCTTCGATTTTTATGCACTTTGTTGAGCGTAAAATCATAACTGATAATGCTGATATCATGTTTTGGGTCCGTTATGTTGATGATGTGTTTATCATTTATAGTTCGGGTATGGATATTCTCACCGTCGCAAACAATGCACACAGTTGTATGGTTTTCACATTGGAAGAGGCTGTAGAGAACAGTTTGCCATTTTTGGATACAACGGTGAAATGGTGCAGTGAGACCGAGGATTTTATATTCTCTTTATATGTGAAACCTTTGCATAGTGATGCGTGCCTACCGTTTTCATCGCATGTGCCGGCAAGTAGGAAACAGTCGTTCTTGACAAATGAAAATTGGAGGGCAACCAGGAATTCCTCAGCTTCTCAACTCCAAGCATCCAAAGGTCGGCTACGGAAGCGGTTTATGGCGAATGGCTATCCGAGAAGATGGATTGAAAGGTGTTTTGATAATGAGCCACAACAGAAGAATCAAGAAGATAGTGACCCAGTGACTTTCATCAAACTGCCATACGTCCATGAGCAAAGCAAGCATGAGATAATGAAACTTGCCTGGAAATGTGGTGTAAATGGGAGAATTAGAATCATCTTCGACACAGAACGTCCCCTTAGCATGCGTTGGAGAGGGAGAAGAGAAAGACCAATTTGTAAACCTGAGTGTGTGATTTGTGAAAAAGCAGAGTTCCCTCAAAGTTGCTATGTGAAATACGCAGTGTATGAACTCTCATGTTCAATATGTCAGAAGAAGTATATAGGACAAACAGCGCGTACCATCAAAACAAGAATCAAAGAGCATATTACATCATCATCATCATCCTTCTACCAACATGTGACAAATGAGCATCACAGTTTTCCAGACCTGTGTTTTAAGTGGAAGATTCTGAACATAGAGCGCAACTTTCACGCTAGATTGTCCTTGGAAAGTCTTCATATCCGTGACAATTTCAGTTCCCTGGTAAATGGTTGTTCTGGTGAAACATTACTTTTGTTTTTATGAGTAATTTGCTAGGATGTCATCTTCTATAAATAGTTGGTATTTTATTCTCTGTGTTTCTGATTATTCTGATGTCTTTGATCGATAGCTTGTGTACGTCTTGAGTTGTATTAGCTGACTGTGTGAATCTCTCACCTTGTTTCTGTTATCAGTTGCTATTTGGTCCTGAAGAAGAATACCGAAATATCGACTTCAAGATTTTTTGATTCCTGATTTAGCCAGCGGCATATCATATTCATGAGTGCTTATAAAGCTGCACTCGTTGAACGTTTTAATCGCACATTAAAAAATCGCTTGTGGCGACATTTTACTGCCAACTTGACACAAAATTGGACAAAGGTTCTACAAGATACACTCCATGCCTACAATCACTCTATCCATCGTTCTATTGGACTCAGACCAGTAGATGCAAATGCTGACAATGTAGATAAAGTGCGCGAATCATTCCAACGTAAACGCACTCATGTGAAAAGTGATGTGAAAATTGGTGATAATAGTT
>CAJQUW010015555.1:0-34580 GCA_907163375.1 Prostheceraeus crozeri | reverse complement strand
CAGAATAAGTTCAGTAGTAATTTTTAGCATATTCGCTGGCGAAGTGTATGCCACCTTTTTCTTTTGACTTTCTCTCTTATTTTCTTTAGCAATCCGCCTCTACAGCCGAGGCTCTATTTTCTCCCTCACCTCCTCACCATCACCCACATATGGCTATCTAAGAAATAAGTGCAGACTATCATTCTTTGATAATGATAAGAATATAGAGAATCCGCTTATATCAATTTTCATAACATCTCTTGACATTAAATAATTTACAACAATGACAAATATTTGAATAATATAATAGTATTTACTGCGATATTTATGGAAAATAAATAATACTTTTTTAGTTTAAGCCTTCGTGAATTGAAAAAGATCCCTTTTTATCACATCAGACTGATTATACAATATATTTTCATGTAAAGGTAATATACGAACATTACTACTTACCACAGTTGCTACAATATCCACGATTTCGCCGGTTGGCGAAAAAACAGCTCGCATTAGTAAGCAAATTTCTACCAACTAATTATAGCAACTTTTTCGCCAACTGTCGTTTTTTAATTTTGCACATGTTTTTGGATAGATGATGACCATTTTCACATGCGGAGATAGTTTTACACGAAAATGAACCTTTAAAAAAATTATCCACAAAATCGCTACCTCGCCAGATAATCTGTTGATATTAGCAAGATGCGTTCCCACAGGGTTGCTACAGCCAATCGATAGACATTTATTTACTTATCTGAGCCGAATTTTCGCCAACTGACAAAGTAGCTAGCTATAGCAAGCAGTAAGTAAAAATGTTTGTATGACCTCCAGGTTGGAACAAGTAGCCTACACAATTTCTTCAATTACGATTACAGTTGAACTCATTCAATTACAATTACTTCAATAGTTGTAATTAATTGCACATTTACAATTACATCGATTTTCAGAACAATGTTGATCAATCATGAATTAGTTGTTCAAGTTGGTGGTAGAATTCTTTCTCTCTCTCCTATAAATGCACGACTAAGGACTATACATCTGCGTTCATACCCACTAGAGTTTAAATTACCTCGTCAATCGCCTGCCAAACTAATGATACAACCGGCCTTCATTCAATGAGTCACTTGACAGAGTATGGGAGCAGAGAGAAGCTGTACTGCATCCAGGCGTCATTCATTTGCTACCGCGGTGTATCGTGCGTGTTTTCGCTTTCATCAGACACCTCAGCACCGGAGTGTCAATTAGTATATCTTTCTACGGTCTTAAGCTTATGAAATTTCAAAACTTTTAACGACGCCTCCAGTCAGTCATTTGTGTTTTGGATATTCAGAGGATTCTGTCGTATTTCGACGTTCAGACCCAATTTTCGAATTATGCCGGCGCATTTCTTCATTTTGGAAATAGTTCTCGATCTTCATTGCTACACGCTTTTTGATTCACATCTTCCGACTGAACAACAGTATCTTCATCTTCAATGAAAACCATTAGGTGTGATAGCTGAAAAGTCATTTGAAGTGACTTCAAAATGTGATCAAATATTAGATCTACATGTACATACCGCTATACAGTCGAATAATACAGGAGATTGGAAAACATTGAAAATATAATGTGAGTTTCATTAATACTAGCATTATTAGGTAATGTTCAATACCTTAAATTCGGTAGTTTTGAATCTTGATGGATGCTTTGATACATCCACTGACTCGGTTCGATCGGCATTTTATTTCTCATCAGTTGTAAAATATCATGAAAATTAGTGCTCGACTGAGTGCGTTAATATAGTTAGAGACCATCACTCTCACGTCCTCTGGTGGAATTTGAAAGAACGCTACTTGGATGCATCCGTAATAATTATTATGCATGATATTACAACTTTGAAAGATGAAAATCGGTCCACATCACTCACTATTCAGATTCAAGACATGGAACATGAATTTAGTGAATCATAAAATCATGCCGATGAAAATTAATTAAAAATTTATTTAATTAGGAAGTTCTTGTGTTTCTGAATTGACTGATGTATTTAATTCATGTTTTAATGACAGGCCTGATACAGAGCTAAGACATCTTTCGAACGAAGAGTGGGACATAAATGTTGATTCAATGGTTGTCCATCACCATCTTGCACGTTTGAAATCGAATCAAGCAACTGGTTATGATGGAGTGCTTTTCTTCTACGCAAAAGTGCTGACGTCATAATATGTGAACCTCTGGCACACATTTTTGAGTCCTCAATAACATCTCGAACTTTTCCGCTGTATTGGAAGAATGCGCATGTGAAGCCAATTCCCAAGGTGAGAAAACCAACAATCAATGATTATCGCCCAATCTCGTTATTATCAATAATTTCGAAACTTTTTGAACGCATCGTTATCTTGAATATGAAGAACCTGCTATTAGAATCTTTCCGGCTAAATCAGCTGCCTTTCGGCCGTTTGGCTCAACCTGCAGTGCTCTAATAGATATTCACAATTCTATTACGTCCTTCATGGAAGACCCAGAAAATATGTGTGTCAGGCTTACATGTTTGGATTTTTCAAAAGCCTTTGATAAGATACATCACAACAGACTGATGAATATTTTTACAGAGCAAAATTACAATGGAGGATTTATTGCATGGTTGTTTTCATTTTTGTCAAATCGTTTTCAGCGTTTACTTGTTAATGACAATGTTGGTCCACCATCCCTTCACTAGTGGACAAAATTACGGAAACATTGTAATTAATTGCGCAATTCTCGCGCAATTCTCATATATTTTTGACAATTAATTACAATGAATTTATTGCAATTTCTTTGTTTTTTTGCTATATTAGTTGCAATTCTTGTATATTCCACGAACAATTTATTGCAATTATTGTATATTTCTCCCACAATTTATTGCGACTTAAGCGTACTCTATAGAGATTGAATTCTCATCCTTACAACAAAATGCAATGTACACAAAACCATCCTCGCATTTCTGTGTATGTTAGAGCAAACAATGTGAACTTTGATGACATGTAATTTGAAATTCTGTATACAGTTGATACAATATCATTACAGCATAGAGTATTTTACGGCGACAAAACAGGAAAGTTTCACACAGATCTAGGATATGTAGGTCACTCGTCGTGTAGCTTGCTCATTTTGTCTCAAGCTTCCGATCATTAAGTAATCAACAGCACAGACTACTTAAGTCTGATGCCCTATTTATCATCATTCATTTGCAAACGAAACGCTGCAAATAAATATTTCTCGGCTTCTTTAGCTGACATACAAGGACACTGCGAATAAGCGATCTTTTAATTTCCCTAGATCTGTGTTTTTAATTATATTCCGATATTACTGCGCAAGGCATTACCAATGTCATACAGTCACCCAGATTACTATCAAAACCTTTCAAAGTTACACAAGGCACCAGCAAAGATGATACAGGTATTTCACAAAATTCCTCCGTATGTTTTACAACAAAAATAAAGACATTTGTAACCAAAAGATCAGTAAGATGTCGAGGTATACCATGTAATGCATAATTCGAGAAATCAAGCATACGTACAGTGCAACATTGTAGCACAGTTGCCCTGGCAACAATACGACCATCAACATGTTTAATAAATTCTATGACATCAATTAATTGATTTTCACTATTTACTGTAGCTGTATAAATAGAAGTGTATCGATCACCTTTGCTATATGATCTCGAACAAAATTTTAATTTACCTTTACGAATACAACCCTTGTTAAGAAAATGATATTCATCACTATTCCTATCCGGTACAATGTCTAGAAGCTTCAAAAGTTCAGACTTATTTTCATAAGAAGCAACATCCAAATAACAACTGCTATGTTTTAACAAATAATATTTGTCACATATTTGTTTGAAGTAATCTGTGGTTCCTTGGGTATACAATTTTAGCGCTTTCATCTGGGCTTCGAAAGAAAACATAAACAAAATGGTAACGCTCCAAAACGTTCAACTTGATCACCGAGATGTAACAGCTGGTGCATAGTTACAGTACACATGGAGGTATTATACAGAGTAATTCAAAGCAGAGTGAAAGTAAACGAAAAGTTCTTTGATGCTACGTGAAAACGATCTCGCAGATCTCATATAACACATTCTACAACCATACAAAAATGTCAAAAAATGAAATACATATTTCTGGTCATTTATATGTTTATAAAACAAGGACAATACTATCGTTGGTACACTATAGAAAAATAAGAAGTACATGTAATCACGAGCTTTCCAAAATGACCGATCATTTAACGAAACTGGTCTTGCCATAAAAACTGGAATTTTTACTGTTTCTAATACCTTGTCATAGTTGACAGTATGTCTTCCAATGAAATAAATTTCTCTATAAGATGATGAGTCTAAAAGCTTTTTCAGTAACAATTTAAAAGTTTTCAAATACGAGGTGCAGTGGATCAAGTAAAACATGTGACGGTATACTAAGATAATTTGACAAACAAGACATTCCTTTAATACCAAATAAGGTTTACCACATGAGCCAGTACACTGTATTCCCTATATTGATCATCACTAATAGGTTCGTAAACGTCTCCGTACCTTCGAGTGTGACCCCTGCCAGCTCTTACCACTCTGCCCGATGCACTAAGCATCCAAATTTACCATTGAATTGTTGATGATTCAAGATACTCGCGGCGGCCGGTAGATCAAACACAGCAGTATGCAACTTCGGTAGAACTCTGATATATGAGCATCCCAGATTCAAGTCCATTGGGCTACCAATACCAGACGTTTTCAAATAATCTGTTAAAAAGTGACACCAATCAGGTTTAACCCTACTTTCCCAAAGTCCAAGGATGATAACATTTTCTCGTTTGGTTCGTAGATGTAACGGCAAATCCAAAAGCATACAATGGACAGGCCAGACTGTTGATTTCTTATACCTATACAATTGTCCACCATCAGTAGAGAGATGTAGATGCAGGACAATAATATCTGTATCACCAATACCGCATCCTCCAAGAATATCACTGTTGTCATGTTCCAAATCACGTCGATAGTTTCTGATTGTATCCAAATAGCGACACAGTAATAATTCTAATTGCCAAGTTATATCAAAAGTTACACATTTTTCATCAAATGTGAAATTGTATGAGGGAGTTTGGTCTAAACACAAATGCTTTCTGATATGCTTTTTAACTACTACTCTCCATGACAATTTCTTTTTGATGTTACCCGAAACCTGGAAGATAAAAAAAATTGTGTAGAAACATGGAAGGGGTATCAAACGTATACACATATAATAAATCGCTAATTCTACGAAAGATAGATCATCGGCTGTCAAATGCCAGTAACAGAAATATCAGGTAACTTTAGAATACTCGAGCCCATATCCGTCATTCTTTAGGAGGATTTCTGGATAAAAACTCTTTGCACAGTCTTTCCTGTTGGGTTAAAAGATAGGCTTCGAGGTTTTGGATGTACTTCCAAAGGTACCTTACATAAACAGTATTATTTCTCTTTTTCCTGTTCTAAGAAAACCAAGAAGTCACTTGATTTAATCTTCAGCAATTCCAAGAACTTTATTTGCAATTATAATAATGTATCGCATGCAAACACAATTCAAAAAAATATTAAGAATGCAACGTAAGTACTTCACAATAGATTCAGTATATACCCGCGACTGCCGATCAATATCATTTGCCACAAAATATCCAGGATTACAAAACATTCGGAAGCTCTGACATATCAGTCGTTATGAAAATTAAACGATTTACTTTTATAACCAGCTAAATCACAAATGAGGTCCATTTGGTCAGCCGTCTAATGTATATAGCTTGAGCCCGATTTCTTAATCAGGGGATGGGACCATTTGGATTCATGCAGCCCCATCTAAAAAAAGGCAAGTATCCACCTACTACTCGTCTCAAACATGCTGTATAAACCGAGTGCAGTGGCGCTGCTTTCTGAATTATTTTGAGTCATGACCGCAGAATGTGCGCATTAAAATTCGTTTCAGTGGTTGAGAAAATAAGGTTTCATTTCAAGACCTCATGTGTTGGTTCATTTTATAGTATATTATAATATCATGTTTTTCAATTTCATTAACTCATGATTTTAGTATGACACTTAAAAAATTGCAGAAATCTTACTAATTTCCAATTTATAATGTTACCCTCTATCAATAGGCCTACTTAGTTTCATTGTCTGATACTACCTGAAACCTTGATGCTGTAAACCTAGAACGCTACATCTACCGGATGAAAAAGGAGTAAAACATAAGCTGTTTTTGAATTCCTACCCAGTCTAAAACAGACGTGTCACATTCTCCAATATCTATTCCCGAATGAAAACCGGGTCAAAGTGAGAAAAAGAAATGGAACCCTCAATTGAAGCACAGTATAAAAATGATCACGCTGATAATGATGCGACGCTTGAACTTTCCTACTGAATTTCAGAAAAATATTTATTGTTTTTATATCAAAAACTTTAGCACCGGTAGGTCTAGAAAAAATGTTAAATTTTTATTCAATCTCAAGCACATTATTTCAAAAAGGAGACCATGAAGGTGTACGTTTACAGCTAAAATACAATTTAACTCACACTTCATGGAATAATAACTTGGTTTGTAGCATGAGTGATCGTCTTACCTTCTTTTACGTGGCCTCCGCTCTATTCCTTACCAGCACGTAAACTTGAGAGAATCGGCAGAAATTGAGTCACACAGGTATTCGATTCACACTTCTATCATATTTCGTTTAATTCGAAGAAGCTTCACGAAATCATAGTTTACCAATGTAAAGAATCAGCATGAAAAGTCGTTGGCACATCCAGTGACAGCTTTACAATTCACAGCCCTTCTGTTCGACTGAGGAGCGCATATCGAAACGAGCGCAGCAGTATGGCCAGACAGTGAGGTCACGCATTGTTAAAAGAAACGTAAAGTAAGTCAGTGCGCACCAAAGACGGCGAGGGCACGTGCACTCTATGCGTGAGTCACTCTATAAAGCAATGATCCTATGTGTAAGGCAAGATTGATGTTGTTATGACGTCACTCGATCGTAGAAGTCCTCGACTGAAGGCATGCTAGGAAGAAACAAACGCTCATATTAATGTAGAGCTGCAATTATTAATGAAGTATGGTGAATATGGGTGCTGCTATTGTGCTTGTCTGTGAAATCAAACTGCATGTTCATCGACTTCAATGTGATGTGAAGATTAACACAGACACTGCTCCTTTGCAAGTTACACTGTTCAAGTTCAATTCCATTGTTCACGTATTTGTCTTGGAGATTCGGTTCCGTTTTGACACCAGCTGCTGGCTAGTGATAAAAAGTTGTGATTTTTCAATCATTTGACGTAAACATTGTTATCATGTAGCTAAACAGATGAGTTCAGAACTCCGCTTACTGCACTGTTTAATGGTAACAATTACATAAGTATGCAGAAACATTTTTGTTACATCGACAAATTAATTTATAAATATTTGTAAAATGTTTCAGATATGAACATTTAGGTGATTATGATAATATTTTAGCGCCGGTATAAATATTTTTGCAGTGAAATGGTTTTTTAAAGTCGTTTTTAAGTTTTCCAGTTCCGAAGTGAAATCAATTTATCGATCATTTGAAAACTATTACCTTAAGTTATCTGAAATTGATTGCGATTTGCTTTTGTGCAATACATGTCTCATATATATATATAGTATTATAATGACCATATTGCAATATGGTCATTAGGGTATTTTTATTACAATTTTCGTGTACTACAGTGATATCAATTATAATCAACAAAAAGTAGCAATGATATGAATGTTTTCATTTTTTATCCTGAAGAGAGCAAAAATCTTTGTAAAGGAAGCAACACTGAGATGAATCGATGATGATAAATGTACGATGAAAATTTCGCAAACGAAAAATACAAAAATTGCAATTTATATATTGCATCATTTTATTGCAATTATCGTGTAAAATGACAATAAATTACAATTAACGCATAAAATCATATATAAATTGCAATGTTTCCGCAATTCTGTCCACTAGTGCTACGTACTATACAAGTCTCATTATAGGACAAGTCAAACATTCAGAGCAGAAGCTATTCGGTTTGACAAAGACAAAACCCCATTATTATTGTGTTTATGGGTTTGCAGAAAGCAGTCCGGGCGCATTAAAAATAAGTATGACGCATTCTATTCAGGTCACGTATGTTGCTACACTACCGTCATCGATCAACCAGTTCTCCGCACTGCTGTTAACACGTTAATAACAGTGACAGCTTATGAGCAACGCATAAAGGAGCAGCGTGCATGATTCGGTTGTCGGTAACATCACCACTACTGTGACTGAGAAGTTTCTATTGCGTTGTCTACATAGCGGATTGTTTCAATTACTGTACAGAAATCAATTCATGCTACCGGTATTCGATGTTTATACTGCTTTCTCAGGAACATTGATACGGACTTTGGTTGATGTTGTCCTGAGTTTCTTCAAATTTCTCATCGTCGCTGAAGGAATTTAAGGACGCAAGGAACTGATGAAATTGCCACTCACATGATTCCTTGCAATAGAAATGTGGAGTCAAAGCTGAATTTCATCTACCGTGGTAAATTGAATGATCCAATTCCAGATCAAAGGTAAGAACATTTCACTGTGTCATAATTTACGCGTCCAACTAGGCCCTATGACAGATCCATAACTCGTGACAACTCGTGAAGTGATAATGACCAGGTCGCATCCATTACACTAAGATAGAAATAGAAATATATTTTCGCCAATACAATCACTGTACAAGATTCATGTACAAAAAGCGTAAACATATGTGCATGTGCATATTATATTCAAGAGAAGTACATTAGATATATTGTACCAGTGACTGTAGAGGTGAGCACGGTACTAGAGCAGTGTAGGCAGTAGAAACCTAGTCCCGTTGAAAGAAGTCCGATGTCAATCCACATTTCACACAAACGTCGGAAGAATATATCGCAATAAAAGTATGAGTCATGTATGCATGAACCCTAAATGCAGGGTCTAAACTAATTTATGCATTTGCAGAGTAGCCTACATGAAGATCGGTTTAGGACAGTAAAAAGTACAGTAAATCGCATAATAGTCCGGGAGCTAGCGTGAAGTTGTGCAGGGAACGAGGTAGTACATAAAACTTTCACATAGCATAGTACACCTCTAACCTACTGCAAAACTTCGCGTCTGCCGGATCAGATTATTTGCTTTTCAGAAATAGAGAGGATAACACAATCCTATGTATTTCCAGTGGTAAAATTGTGACATTTAAGGTGTTGACTCCATTTTTTCGAATTTTTGCTCATAAAAGTTACACAAATTGGTATTTTGTTGAACTGGTTATTATAGAAATCATCTACAGATCATGATCTTTCAAATGCGTTATCATTCAGTGACAGAGGATGAAGTAAAGTGTACAAACAGACACTTTTCGTTAAAGTATATCAACAATATTCCTGAAATTTCTATGTTAAAATTTGCAGTTACACCAACGAAAAGTGTCTGTTTGTACACTTTACTTCATCCTCTGTCACTGAATGATAACGCATTTGAAAGATTATGATCTGTAGATGATTTCTATAATAACCAGTTTAACAAAATACCAATTTGTGTAACTTTTATGAGCAAAAATTCGAAAAAATGGAGTCAACACCTTAAATGTCACAATTTTACCACTGGAAATACATAGGATTGTGTTATCCTCTCTATTTCTGAAAAGCAAATGATCTGATCCGGCAGACGCGAAGTTTTGCAGTAGGTTAGAGGTGTACTATGCTATGTGAAAGTTTTATGTACTACCTCGTTCCCTGCACAACTTCACGCTAGCTCCCGGACTATAATATGCAGTTGGATCGATTCGGGGTATCAGGCAATTAAGGTAAAATTTGTAAATAATGGTGGACAATTTGATATCCTTTCGAGTATTTTACCCAGTGAGCATATTTCTAACATTTTTAAGAATATTTTGTTCTTACTGACTTTTCTGATATATTTCGGCAATGTATTCCACTGTGCGGGACCAGAAAAGTCAAAATTTTTTTGAAATAGGCAAGTTCTGTAACATTGTATAGGAAAATTGATAGCATTTCTTTCCGTGCATGTTCCATCAAAATTATATTTACGAATACTTTTCAAAGATAAGGGCAGCCTATCATTTTCATATTTGAGCTTGTGACATATGCTGAGAACCTTATAACGATACATGCGATTAACTCCTAGAAAACTCTCAAAAACACTTAAATGAAAATTTAGGTGAGGGTTCTATGTGATGGCGAGTTCTATTCGAGGAAATGCGGTAGTCAAGCGAAAAAAGTTAACATAGCATGTTCATGAATAGAAATACACAAACACATTTAAATGCCACAGGCCTCCCAGCGAATTTTAGTGAGAATATAGGCTAAAATTATAGGTCCCAAAAAAATATATAGGCTTTTATAGGTTTTCATAATCTTATTATGTATAGGCATATTATTGTTTAATTGAAATTAAATTTATCATGTCATCAATCTTGTTCAATTACATGTGAAACTCCAACCAAACTAATATGATCGTTCACGTAAATTCGATTGCAATTAATAAGTAGGTTTATTATGAGAAGTAGATAAATTACGTAAATGACTGTCGTGCCTAAGCTATGGAGTTCAGTAGAGATCAGAAAACATTCGGTTGATAAGCATAGGCTTTTATTGGCTGAAAACAGAACTACGACTGTTGCGACAATTTGAAAAGTGACTACATAAAACAACATAGAGAGTTCATACTAATAGTGCTGCTAAACAATCACAATGCACGACACTCGCCCCCAGTCTATAAAGTTTGCATAGTATGCAAAAACAGTCACATGAATTCAGGTTGAGATTTTTCTAAACAGTCTCGACACTTGTATGGTATGGAAGACATTTATTTACAAACAGGTTACAGCAATCACAGCAGCAGTCGTTCAACAGGCTTTATTGTTCTTTGAGATCGGCGTAGAGGAATTTCGTTCGAGTGATCGTTATCAGGAGAGCTAGGGGAAGGAAGATCGGAATTAGAAAGAGAAGTTGATTCATTGTCAGCAATGTGGTCTATTGCATGAGGTCCACCTGCACTCGTCACTCGGTCAACTTCAGTAGGGACATGGAGATGAGAGCTAAACGAATTCGGAGATTGAGGATCGTGAGTCGGAGCAGCAGTATTAGGAGAATCCCCGGGTGGAGCAAGATCTCGAAGGGATACAGTATCCTCCCTTCCGTCGGGGAATCGGATGTGGGCGTAACTGTTGTTGGCTTCGATTAAATCAACAGTCTCCACTATTGGGTCATACTTAGAAGCACGAACATGACGTCTTAGAAGCACGGGTCCACTGTTACTCAACCATGTTGGCAAGGCACAACCGGAGCATGAGCGACGACGATAAATAAAAAGACGCTCGTGTGGAGTTTCATTTGTTGAGGTACATAGCAATGATCGGATCGAATGAAGGGCATCAGGAGAACTGATTCCCAAGATGAGAGAGAAAGATGACGGCTCTCTAAAGCTAGGAGAATCGTGTTCCATATAATTCCATTGAATCTTTCACATTGTGAGTTGCCTCGTGGATTGTATGGAGTGGTTCTACCGGTGTTAATGCCTCGACTATTGAGAAAATACTTTACTTCACTAGACATAAAAGAAGAGCCTCTATCGGAGTGCACATACGTTGGCAGGCCAAAGATTGAAAATAGTTGTGTCAAACATCGGATAACAGTGGAGCTATTCATATCGCGAGTTGGAAAGGCAAACGGAAAACGGGAGTATTCATCAATGATAGTGAGTATATATGTACTGGAAAACTCAGATCTTGGCAGAGGACCTTTGAAATCTATGCTTATTCTTTCGAATGGGGAGGTCGCTTTGATGAGCTGGCTTTCAGGTGGCTTGTAGAATCGGGGCTTTATTTTTGCGCAAACTTGGCAAGATTGTGTAATTCGGCGGACATCATCAGCTGTATATGGCAAATTTCGGGCTCTAACAAAATGAAACAGGCGCTTGAGGCGCGGTGTATCAAATTGCCATGAAGACTTTTCAGTGCCTGAAGATCGTTGGATTTCGTGGTTACAGAAGCGATCTGAACCCTGGACAAAGCATCAGCCGCAATGTTTTGGCTGCCGGGTCGATAAATGATGTCGTAAGAATAGGACGACAACTCAAAACGCCAACGTTGAATCTTGTCATTTTTGATCTTGCCTCTTGTATTTGAGTTAAATACAAAAGACAGGGAACGCTGATCCGTAATCAGTCTAAAAGAGCGTCCGGTGAGAAAGTGACGCCACTTTCTAACACACTCAATGATTGCGCATGCCTCTTTCTCAACAATGTGCTGACCCTTTTCGGCACTGTTTAGCACTCGAGAGAAAAAGGCGACAGGGCGTCCTTCCTGAAGAAGGGTCCCTCCCAGTGCAGAGTCAGAGGCGTCTGTCTCGACAGTAAACAGAAGTTTGTCATCGATCGCCTGCAAAACGGCCTGACCCAGCTCCTTTTTTAGAGATTCAATCGCGGACTGAGCGCTTTCCGAAAGGGGGAATCGGAGAACCCCGATCAGAGGGCGGATTTTTTCGGAATACATCGGTCCACCGTGAGAAGTATGCAAAAAAGCCAACCATTCTCTGGAGAGACTTGGCATCGGTGGGAGCAGCCATGTCAAGTAAAGGACGCAGACGGTCAGGATCAGGGCTGATTTCACCGCCAGAAATTTTGTAGCCCAGGAGAGAAATCTCAGAAAGGCGGTATTTTGATTTCTCTTCATTTAGATTCAAATTCAACTTCTTTGCAGCATCGCGAAATCGCTGTAGATTGCGATCATGCTCCTCGACAGTATACCCGCATATGGTCAAGTCATCGAGATAGGAAAAAGTGGCACTGAGTTCATTGTCCTTAATGAACTGGCTCATGACACGCTGGAAAGCAGCAACGCCATTGGTAACTCCCATGGGGATGCGCGTGAACTGGTAAAGACAGCCTGAAGCTTCAAACCCAGTGCAGGGTCGCTCTGTCTCACATATTGGAATCTGATAGTAAGCCTGCGAAAGGTCAATGATGCTAAAAACTTTGTACTTTGCCACTTCATTAACAATTTCCTCTATTTTCGGAAGTGGGAAGGCATCGAGCATGGTGAAGCGATTGATGGTTCTCGAAAAGTCGCCAACCATGCGACGCTTGTGCGAATTCGATGTCAGAATAACTTGAGCTCGCCATGGGGAGCTGCTGGGTTCTATCACCCCCTCCCTTAGAAGAGCGCTTACTTGGGACTTGATAAACTTTTCATCAAGAGAATTGAAGCGGCGGGACTTTGTAGCAATGGGATGACAGTCCTGTGTAAGATTGGAAAAATATTTTCACACAATTGACATTCATCATCAATGCACAAATTGTCAGTGTAGGCCTGGAGCCACCATACTCGACATAAATACCTTGATGTTGTTTCAGAAACGGGTCTCCAAGAATCACGTCACAACATAAATCATTCATCACCATAAACGAGACATCTTTATAATTGGCTCCCTCGAAAGACAATGAACACTTGCAAAATCCACACACAGTAGTTACATAACTAGTGGAAACCATAGACACTTGCGAATTGGAAGAAGAAACATTCATCCCTAACTTCAAAACAACAGTGGAAGAAATGAAATTTTCCGCACTCCCAGTATCGATGAGAGCGCGGAAAGACACATTATTCACTTGCACCGGCACAACAGACTTGGACAGATTCGATGAAGGCACTGAGGCGAGCGAAACAGCAGAAGTGTTGGGTCTGGCGTTTGATGAACGACACACCTTAGCGAAATGGCCCGTTTTCCCGCACTTTCGGCAGGTAGCTTCGCGAGCTGGACAAAGAGCTCGATTGTCCTTCTCATGACGGTAGTTTCCACAGTTGTAGCACTTTCCTTTTCCGCGGGGTATTGCAGCAACAGTAGGCACATCGTCCTCAATAATGTCAGTAGCAGCACCAGTGGACAAGGCAACATCGGATGATGCAGTATACGATTCAGAATGTTTCTGGGCCTGTTCCAGAGCCCTAGCCTGCAAAAAGGCAGTTTCGAGGTCCAATCTGTAGTTTTCAAGTAGCCGGGTTCGTATAAGAGGACTCGAAACTCCTCGAATGAATGCATCGCGAACGAAATCATCTCTGTTTCTCTCTGCGGAGACGTCTTGAAAATTGCAATCCATTGCCAACCGAACAAGGGCGCGTCGAAAAGTGTCCAGATCTTCTTCCGGCTTCTGAGACCTTGTAGACAACACGTGACGAGCATGTATTTCGCTGGGGATTTTCACGTAGGTGGCTGCAAGCAAATCGATCGCAGAATCGTAGTCATCGCACTGCTCGATGATTTCGGAGACATTGACACCAACATGGAGGAAAAGCAGCTCCAAGTTGTCGGGGTTTTTGTCCTTGACTGTTGATAGGAAATATTTGAAACCACGGTACCACAGCTTCCACGCCTTGGAACTTTGCGGATCGTTTGGCGAAGTATTGAAGCGATCGACACGGATTATTTTCTCCATGTTATTCTGTAGGTTTTCAGCCAATAAAATTGTCGTGCCTAAGCTATGGAGTTCAGTAGAGATCAGAAAACATTCGGTTGATAAGCATAGGCTTTTATTGGCTGAAAACAGAACTACGACTGTTGCGACAATTTGAAAAGTGACTACATAAAACAACATAGAGAGTTCATACTAATAGTGCTGCTAAACAATCACAATGCACGACAATGACAAAGTAAAATACGTTGAAAATTGAAGTCAACGACTATCATCCAATACATGCATTAATACGTTCAAGTGCTATTTAACTTTATGAATATTTTGTACATGTGGGGAGCTATAAAATATTGACATTCATTAAAAAAAACAACTCTATTAAAAAATTACAAACTTCTCGGTTATTAGAGAAAGCAGTCTTTGGAAATTAATAAAAATACTTCGTGAATTGTAAAGTTTTGTACAAAATTTACTTACAGCTTAACCGAACAGAAAACTTCAAAACAAACACTTGTAAAAATGTCCAATCTTTCCACTAAAAAGTTAAAAAGTTCAACAACTGAAAATGTGACACTAGTTAAATAATCTATACAAAAAATGAGGACAAGCAAATTGCTATCACTACAGTCAACTATCTCTCATCAACAGAGTTGAAGTTCGTTATTACAGTCTTTTTTTCTTTATTGTCATTTCGTGGTAAGTTGTCATGAGCTGCCGCTTTTTATTCTGTAATTCAAGTTGCTTCTTTGCAGATGTTTCGATTTTTTCTTTTGCCAATCGCAAAAGATCTGATGCTATACTGATGCCATCCATATCATTCTTTTTTATGCTTTCATCGAGACGGGTTTGTGCATCCTTTAATAGAAGATTGGTTCTCGACGTTTCAACGTTAATGTTTTCTTCGTCTTTCGCAATAAGACATGTTTGCGCGTCCATTTTTTCTATTTTTTCATTGTGTTCCTTTTCTGCTTGAATTTCTTTTTCTTCGCGTTCTTTCTTTTCCTGTTTAAGTTTTTCCGCCTTTTTCCTTTCTTCCTCCAATTCCAGTTGATACACCTTCGAAGATGCCCTCGCCACGCTGATAAGGTCTTTTGTGATGGGAACGTTTGTAATGCCATCAAATGATCGGACAGTGTCTTTACATGCTCTTATTCCGATTACAGATTTTGCAGAAAGCGCTGTTCTATCCGTACCAAGCAATCGTTTTATTAGCTGAAAGTCCCCTTTCTGAGTCGGCATTGCTGTGAGCCAATGTGAGAGCTGCTTTTACGACACGGGAAAGATTCGGGTATTTCTTTCTTCCACTTACTGATTCATGTTCTAGTATCTGAGACCAGAATTCATCAATGCGGATTTCATGAATGTCTGACTTAACTTTTTCTTCACCGTACAATTTCCATTCGTCGATGATTTTCACGATGTCGTCATCTTTGAGAAAAGGCATCGCTTGTTGGATTGTTCTTTTGGATGTAGTACGCGGAGGGCTCGAAGTATTTTGTTATCATGTGGAAGTTTATCGATCAAGTACTGCGATGCAGTTTGGTAAAACGACAGTATCTGTTTCATGACTTCATCCTTCGATTTCGATTCGACCTTCTCAATTGCGTCTCTGGCTGCATGTCCGATTTCAATATCTTCATTAGCCAAATGGATCTGTGACACATCGATTGATTTCAACTTCTTTGAATTTTCTTTTACATAACTCTGGTTTTGAAAGCGGAACAAGACAGACTTTATCAAATCACACATAGAAGGATATAGATAATGTATCAAGGGGCCTTCTGTTTGAAAGACGATGAGATATTTATCAAAAAGCGGTTTCACACAAATGAGAAAATGGAGTTGAACAAGCAATTTTTCATTTCTTAGTTTCTGACAAATACGCTTATACCTTGCTGTCGACAGGACTCCGCCTTTTGAGGATGGAACCACTTCCAAAAAGTACTTCTTAAGTGCAGTCAATTTGTCCCGAATTTTGATATACTTACGTGATATGTAAAATAGCATAAGAAATGTGATCATCTCAGTCAAAAATCATAAGAAGTCCGAAAAAATAGGTTTATATAGGTTTTATAGGTTATTTTTCAAAAATATATGTCAGCTTTTAAAAAATAGGTTTTTATAGGTTTTATAGGTTTTTTTGGGAGGCCTGAAATGCACATAATATCATTGTATCTCTTGGTTTTCTGTAAATATCAACATGGTTTGTATTATTTTCATTTTTGAGTAAATAATAATGAATGCATGCAGGTTGAGGTAACTAGGTTAAATGTAATAAAGGGGGCCCAAGTTGGAATTTACGATAGATTCCTTTAGAACCTCATGCTAGAATTAAAGCATTAATTAGGTTACAAGTAACATTTACATTAAGTTTTCGAAATTCTAAAATACAAATGTCCAGTCCACTTTCTGCACTTTTTACAGGGGAAATGGAAAAGAAGAGAGGAACATTGGAGGGGAAGCTAGATGACAACGACAACAATATTAGGAGCTTCGGCTTCCTCGATTCCTCAGGGGAACAACTATCCGAACCAGAAATAGATGCACAGTCTCTTGGAACAGATGAGGAGCCACTAAGAAATCCTGATACAGAGGTATGTCTTAGTCATAGAAAAAATATAATTAGACTATGGTGAAGGGACATCAATTCATTTTCAGCGAAATTAAATCTGCTCCTGATGCCTACTCTTTAAAAATAAAAGTTGAGAATCTTGTATGCCGGCATATTCTTGAACTGTGGAAAATCTAGGTTTATTTGTTTGTGATAGAGTAACTAGGAAGATATTACAATTCCGTGCACATTGCTTTAAAGTATGGATGTCTGTTTGAGACCATGAATACATTAATTTTCAATTATTTGTACAAGTGATGCGTTACAATTAATTGTTTCTTGATATTGTGATGTTACTTGATTCTTGATAAATGTTAAATGCATACTCCTGCTGGCATATTTTGCAGGCACTATGTACTAGTGTTTAAAAATTACCGGTAATTTATTTTAAGTTACCTTACCGGTAATTTACTGGTAATTTATCGGTAAATTACCGGTAATTTATATTCAAGTCCGTATAACTTCAAATCGAGTGCACCAATATGCAAGACAATATCTCAAGACATTTTGCTGTAATAATGCACTGCTGATATTCAAAGCTAGATGTATCCAAAACGTCTGAGTGGATTGAAGACAATTTGTGCACGAAGTTTTGAAAATATTCTATTTTTGTGAACAGCACCTGTACTATGAGACCATGGGAACTTAAATTAATTACTGAGAGATATCTCACTTGTATGCATGCATAGTGGTGATATCACAATATAGATACAATAATAAATTAAAGTCCTCTCATTGCCTCCTAATGTTAGATCAAATTGTCTCCAATTCAGTGTTTTTCATTCCATCAAAAACAATCCCATGAATGCGTATAGAAGAAAAAAATTCGTACCACTGTAGCCTTGGCAAATCTGAAAATGACGATGCGATCAATACTTACATCATCTTTCCTGCGTTTGTTAAAAAGCACTTAGTTCAACCATTTAAGAATGAACATTTTCTTCACAATCAAAGCAAAGTCACTTTCCTTTGATACGATTCGTTATAAATCTCACACTGTTCATCTATCCTATACGCATGGTACAACATTTTTTTCACCTATAAATTATTTCCTGATTATCTTTTTCAGTGGCCATAACTTTAAGATTTCGCAATGGAACCACCTGGGAAGAGGCAAAGTCTGTCGTAAATCAACGAGGCTTGGATCTGAGGAGAAAAGAGAAACCAGAGAGACGATCTTGATTAATCACATATTCTGACATACCTGTCAAATACATGTTTTCAATACATGCATCTATGTGTTACCTGTCATTCCTTTTGATTTTATAGCGAAGCAGATGCGTTAAACCAAACTAATGCATAACTGGTGCATTCACAGTTCTATCTCTGTATGTATACATTTGGTCAGTTGATTTTTTTGTATTATGGAAGATATCAATAATGTTTCGTCTACAAGAGCAGCAAGAAGGATTTCTAAATTTACGGTACATGCATAAAGGCATGCTTGCTTAATGCTGAGTCATTTTTGAAATTCTTCATGTTGCTGTTGTAGACGAAACATTGATATTTTCCATGATACAAGTCAATCAACAGACCAATCTTCCAAGATAGCAAACTTATCTTCTAAGATAACAGGCTAATCTTCCAAGATATCAGACTAATCTTCCAAGATAACAGACCTATCTTCCAAGTTTCTTCTAAGATTCCTACTAAGTCTTGCAAAGACTTGGCAGTAAATCTTAAAAGAAACTTAGAAGATTTGCAATTGTTTCGATTCACTGGGAACGATCTTAAAGTGGCCCCTTCGTAATCTCAAAAGGGCTCCCTCAAGATCTTAAAGGGCCCCTCACGATCTGAAAGTGCCACTGCACAATCTCAAAAGGGCCACATCACGATCTTAAACGGGACATTGGACAATCTCAAAAGGGCTCCCTCAAGATCTTAAAGGGCCCCTCGCAAGCTCAAAAGGGCCCCCTTCAAAATCCAAATTATTTGTTCCTTGGCAAAACATTTTCTCACTACTTAGTTTATTCTAAGAAAAACCGGAAGAGTGGCAGCCCTGTACATGTATATATCATGAATCACCGAAGATAATTCACGAAAATCACTGATTAATTTTCACAGCAGTTGACGATGTCAAAGCGAATGTTAAGTGATAGTTGACGTTGATGTGCATGTACTTTTAACTATGGTTAGGAAGAGACAATCAAATCGATTGTTAAGAAGCAAAATTATCCGATAATCGTTGACTAACTAATCCATTGTTAAAAATCTAATTCTGGCATGTGCATACCGAGTCCTATGGATTTAATTATTGTTGATTAGCTCACAATTATGAGATGTGTATTCCACCCTAAGTGCTTTGTACTCCATATCTACTACCAGCAATGTGACTTTGAGGCAGAGTGTTCGTTTTTCGTCCGGGAGACCTGGGCTCAAATGTTGGTCGGGTCAAACCTAAAACTTAGAGGAAGTACCCTGTGGGAACGAATCTTGCGAAAAACTGGCGGATGTCAGCTGCAGAATATCATGCTAAAGTTCAGTCATATTTGCGGGATATTCGCTGGCGAAGTTCGCCGGCGACAATTCGCGCTCTATATGTCACCTTTTACTTTTGACTTTCTCTCTTAGTTTCTTTAGTAATCCGCCTCTATTGCCGAGGCTCTATTCTCTCCCTCACCTCCTCACTATCCCCACATATGGCTAATCTATCTAAGAAATAAATGCAGACTATCATTCTTTGATAATGATAAGAATATAGAGAATCCGCATATATCAATTTTCATAACATCTCTTGACATTCAACAATTTGCAACAATGACAAATATTTGAATAATATCATAGTATTTACTGCGACATTTATGGAAAATAAATACTTTTTTTAGTTTCAGCCTTCGTGAATTAAAAAAAAGATCCCTTTTTATCAGATCAGAATGAGTATACAATATATTTTCATGTGAAGGTAATATACGAACATTACTACTTACCACTATTTAGTTGCTACAATATCCACGATTTCGCCGGTTGGCGAAAAATCACCTCGCATTAGTAAACAAATATCTACCAACTAATTATAGCAACTTTTTCGCCACCTGTCGTTTTTTAATTTTACACATGTTTTTGGATAAATGATGACCATTTTCACATGCGGAGATAGTTTTTACACGAAAATGAACCTTTAAAAAAATTATCCACAAAATCGCTACCTCGCCAGATAATCTGTTGATATTAGCAAGATGCGTTCCCACAGGGTAGTTACACTGCTCATTTGCTTAACACTCAGGACAAAAACAGTGAGAGCGGGTAAAAACTGGGCCATGTTGACAAAAGGCGCTCAATTAATGCGGTTTCGATCAAAAATACGGTTCATTTATTTCTATTTTAACACTGCGTTACTGACATCAAGGGATTCATCAGGCTGGATGGGTAGTTGCTTTCGAGCTCTCTCTAATAAGTAGGCTAGGCCTTATTTGAATAAAACTTTCATATTCTTGCTCCTTGCATCGCAAAAGGATTCTGATGATTCAAGATGTCAAGCACAATTATTTTTGGTGAAAAGTAAGAACATGACATTATCAGCCAAAAAGTCACGATTTTGAGATAAAACTCATGACTCCCTATTTCTTTCCTGACCAATTTCGATGACAAATACATCAGAAAGAAAGTTCAGATTACAATCAATCGCCTTGTGCGTGATTTATTATCATACTCACATGCTTTCCTATTGAAAAGTTGCGACTTGTAAATTGAGTAGTTTACATATTCTGACCACTGACTGATTGAATTTCGACATGATTAAGGTAGTCTGTTCTTACTGAACAGCTCTGTATAGTGGACTCCTAGCTATGCTTACTCAACATTGCAAGAAATATACATCAGAACGTGCTTTAACTCGTTGCTGAGCTTTGCTTTGCCATACGTAGTCTTTCAGGAAATAGAGGGCTTGAATCATTGACAATGCTCATCATTGGAAGCCACAAAGCGTCAATGTTTGCTTGTTACTTTATTTTGCTGGATATCACAAGGCCTTTCGGGCGTCACAGACGGCCATCGTCAGGCGAATGAATGTAGCTGCCGTGTTGTAGTTCATGATTAGTAGTCGATCACATCACGCCATTTTCAACAAAGACAAATAAAATAAATCATTCACAGAAAATAACAAAACAAGTCATTACTTCTTCAGACATCAAAATAGTAGTAAGAAGATAAGTTAAAAGTAACGAAGGAAAGAAGGAATGATTTATTCCACACAGTGCCGATATGAAATTTAGTCTTGTTGAATGAAGCAAAAAGTCTGAGACCACAAAGATTCCTTTATAACACGTTTCCTCCAAACCACTTCTCCATCAATTATCTCCATCGTGTTGAGATCTACATTGTGATGGTCTTCATGTACATGTCTTGCTATCTCAGACCTGTCAATATCCATTTGCCTCACCGCTCGAAGATGCTCCTTCTTGTGCTCTCCCATCGTGCGACCAGATTCTACGACGTAGGACCAGGAGCAATCCGGTTGTGAGCAGGGCACTCTGTAAACCACCCCAAGCTCCAATCCGCGCGTCCCGGTCTCTTCTTCACTAGGAGCTCTTGAAGAGTGGTAGTGGACCTCATACCGACGTGGATACCAGCTGTTTTCAAAATACCTTGAATCCTCTCTGACACGCGAGGAGCAAACGGAATTGAACCTTTAATACTTTCGCTTTCAACTTCTTATTTTCCTTTCTTCGCTTCTTGAGACCACCATTTCCTCCATTCCTGCTTAGCGAAACCATTCGCTTTCAACGAGCTGAAATCCTCCGTCTTCTCGTCATTGATGAGAGATTAAGAGCACGCTTTGATAGCCCGATGAGATAATGACCGGACCACTCTTTTGAAAACTGCCGTTGGATGAGCCGAGTTTCTGTGGATGTATCGGCCAGTATGTGTCGGCTTTCTGTAGAATTCCATACCGCCAGACTCTCGGTGAATGAGAACGTCTAGAAAGGGAATTCTTCTATCCTTTCCCCGTTCAACCATAAAGAGTTTTGACGGTCTCAGTGAATTCAAGAATATTGCGAAGTCATCAAGAGAGCCTCTTGAGTCATCCCATGTCGCTAACACGTCATCCACATAACGCAACCATAGTCTTGGGAACACGATAGAGGAGTCCAAAGCCGTTCTTTTTGCCAATTGCTCAAAGTGTATCATAAATGGATTGGATGCTGCTGGCCCCATGCTGCTTCCCATAGCGACCCCGTCATTCTGGATGAAAATGCCATCATAAAATGTGAAATAGCATGACTTCATTATTAAGGCAGACAACTCAATAATCTCCTCAGTGTAAAGTGATGGACGCTATGCAAGATGTTGGTCGTTGCGAAGGAAATCACTGAAGACATCTATTGTCTCACATACAGGCACGCTGGTGAATAAATAATCCACATACAGTGATAAAAAGTCTCCGTACCAGCAAGCTCAAAACCTTGAAGCTTTTCTGTCAAATCAAAACCATTAAAAATAAATGATTCATAATCCGTCGAGTATGACTTTAAAATGTCTGCCATAATCTGGAAATCGACGTCCACAAACTGTCTCTCATGCTGATAACAGAGCGAAGAGGTACACCATGTTTATGCAACTTTGGGAGACCAAAGTTGTGGGGTGACTGAAAGTGAGTACGTAGGGCACAATCGCAACAGCTCACTCCTGGACATCCTGCCATCAATAAGAATTGATCAATCCTGCCCCAGTAAGAATACTGTGTAGGTCCTTCCGAAACTTCTTTCTTTCCTTCGTTACTTTTAACTTATCTTCTTACTACTATTTTGATGTCTGAAGAAGTAATGACTTGTTTTGTTATTTTCTGTGAATGATTTATTTTATTTGTCTTTGTTGGAGATGGCGTGATGTGATCGACTACTAATCATGAACTGCAACACGACAGCTACATTCATTCGCCTGAACATGGCCGTCTGTGACGCCCGAAAGGCCTTGTGATATCCAGCAAAATAAAGTCATAAGCAAACGTCGACGCTTTGTGGCTTCCCATAATGAGCATTATACGTAGTCTTGCCTTGCAATATAAGCTTTTGAGAGATTAGGGGTGCATCGAATTTGAAAATTTTAAATCCGGCTGGAACCGGATTTGCCAGATTTTCAAAAAATTTCCGGCCGGAGATAAAACAAATCTAAATTACATTACGCAAATTTGTTTTTTCCTAAATAGTACCATGCATCTATGGTAGTTACTGCATGCATTGGACGTTTGAAAGCCATACTGGAAAGATTTGTTGTCTTACCTGTAATTTATCCTTAATTTCAGTTTTAATTAACCGGAGACTGATTTACTCAGGTTTGGTAGCAACAGTATTGCTGACTTGTAGTAGATATCGGCTGATTATACTATCGCTCTTTTCTTATCATTTGAATAGGTATTATCTAATTTGTTGTGCTATTTTGTTACAACTGCAAAAACCATCGTTTATTTATCACCCATATTTTGATTTGCCTATTTCGTTATTACTGATAAAATGAAGTTATGGCTATTTTAATTTTACTCAATAGTCTATGAGGCAAGCCAGGAAACCATGCATTGCAATTCAACATAGACAGTCTGTTTTAGATGCATCAATTTAGAATGATCTAAATATTCAACCATCCTTAGAACAGCCTGCTTTCTAATACTGTTGATGTAATCCGGCTAAGTAGGTTCGGCGGCTTGATTTTAGTAAAAAGTCCACATCGAAAATGCGACACAGTGTCAATCCCCTCGCACGCATGGATAGGGTTACTATAGGATCAGAGATGATTTATAGTTTATCACTAAATTTCTTAGCAAGAACATGCTACCTTGCTGTGACGTCATTTGATGTACCCGGTGAAAAAAAAATCGTCGGCGATTACTCGGCAAATAGTCGGGCAGTGTCGGCTGTCAACCGTGTCGGCGCACCGAGTGAATGCCGACACAGGTGTTGTCGGTACCCATCGGTTAAGTGACGGCTGCACCGACATGATGACTAGAAAATCGGAAAGTGTCGACATGTTCTCCCTATATGCCGACAGCAACTCTGATTGGACAATTATTAGCAAATCTCGTCCACTCCAATTCGTGTGATCTATATAACTTAAACACTGCTGTGATTTACAACAGAGGACTCCTACTGCGCTCGAGGAGCATAGTCAGCACATTCTGCTTCTTTGCAAGTGGCACAGATGAAAGACAAAATGGCAACCTCTTGCAAAAAGGATTACAGAATTCCTCATACCAGATATCAGGACCAGATTTCCGACAGCATGTGGTAAGTTAAGATATCAATACATGTCTACATATAGCGGCAGCTATGGGTCAACAGTTCTGTCTCCGTTACTTTTATTTTCTTCTTGAGTGATTCAAAATGTAGATAGAATTACATGGAAATTCACAGAACATCCTGACCAGAAGAAAAACGCCTGTTAATGTATTAGATGTGAGTATACAATCCTACATTAAAACAGCCCAATTTTAATCGGTGCATTAATCTGTTGCACATTCTTTACTGCAGCGCAGAAAATGTTTCTAGTACTCAAACGCTATGAGAAAGCAAACGAAAGAAAAAAATTCTTTTGAAAGTTGAAAACCCTGCTGAGAACACATTGTTGTGCTGTTTTAAGTAGCCATTTATCTGTCTATTTTTGCTATCTCCGAACGACCGTGAATTAGGGTAATTCCTTTTGAAAGGGCTTCTTCCAACCTTCTATTTCTAGCCATTGTGAGATATCTAGAGCACGAATAGATTTTCACGAATAGTCCACACTCGATACAGACTCAGGACTGATAGATTTCATTGTTCGATAGCGCAAAGCGCAATTCATTGGCAATTCATTGAGCTGCTATTCACGGGAAGTTTCATACAGGACAGCACAACAGTGTGTGCACACGCAGTCATAATACTGCCTTTGTCCTTCGTCCTCACAGTGATCTGCCGAATCTGCGTGCAAATATGTGAGGCAAGCGTCATCTGATTGATCGATGCGTTGCTATAGCATCAAGTTGGTTAGCTTGTCTCAAAACATATTATGCGTGCGCCTGACTGGGAAAGCAGCGCGCCCAGTTAACGTCCTACGATAATAAACAGCAAGTGCACAAAAGCACATCAGATAACTCAACGAATGTGCATATTTCGTTTTTTGCATTTTCTCATGACCAGACTCTTCGCGACAAATGGATAAGACAAAGAGCAATTCAACGAGAGGATGTCGATAATTTTGGCCAAAGAAGCGTCTTCCTTCCAACCTTGTCTTCGCGAATTTGTTCTCTGCACTTCCTCGAAAATGATTTGATCAAGACAAGTCAACAATTCAATATCATCTAAGCGTCCCAGAAAAGAATTGAAACTATTGCAACTCAAATCTTCGGCAGTTCCCAGTGTTTTCAACAACTTTCCATCTTACTATACCTCGACATCTTCATCAACCAAACCAAACTTTTTGTGGAAAACGCATCAACGGCAACAGCTCGCATGGAAGGAGAGAACACAAGAATGGAAACTTGATAATTCGAATTCCCAAGGATGATATCACCGATTTCGAGGATCTCTTAGATTGGCTTCCTTCAATAAATCTCCCAACAAATTACACATATATTACGACTTCCGAGTGCGCAGTGTTATCTCATTTTTCTTCAGAATCATTTAACAATAAATTGTCTCCACACTTTCAAAGTTTCATTCGTATATTTCATGATTTGTCATTTGACTTCTACATCGATGGAATCAGGATACATGGCAATCGATTTTATTATCTCTTGGAAACGAATGACACAATCTAAGAAACGGAATTGACTAATTTATGCAGATACAAGTAACCCTATCAACCACAAAAGTCGCCCAGCGGTCGCCGCGACAGCCCTCGGCGTCGCCGAAGTCGCCGCCGCCCGGCGACTCCTGGTGGCGGTCGCCTCGACTGTATGTGGGCGACCGTTGCCCGGCGACCGCTGTCAGCAGTTGCCTCGAGTGTCAACGGCGACCTTCATCATATGTCTGGTTTTAGCATTTAACTAGCCTCCATGATGTCAGAAAGGCAATATTCCGGCTTCGCAAAACTGATAAATTGCAAAAATTTCGGCAATCAGCTTCAGAGTTTCTAATTAAGACTCAAATGTAGAATGCTTGTGGAAAAAGATGCTTCTGATGCAGAAATTCGAACGCATTTAATCAAACTAGATCGATGCATTTCCCGCGAGAAAATGAGTCGTGGGTCCCTCGTCAAAAAGTCTTGGGCCACATGAAAAAATTGGGACCAACAAATTTTTCGAAAATGGCTTATTTGGAAGTAAAAATGCATGATCATATCAATTTGTGACCGCTCTCATCGAAAAATGACGTGAAATGTGATGTCTTGAAGTCGAGGTTTGCCCCCCCCCCAATTTTCACGTTTATTTTTTTGACAGGGAGTGGTCGTGAGTCAGTCCTTAAATTCACACGAGCTAATTTTGAAATAGAACGACCCCATAGTTGTCACACACATTGAGCAGCGAATTTATTGTGATTTCTAAGAAAAACGTATCTCCAATGTTAGTGGACTGGCCCGAAACTGTCATCGATCGGCTGTCTGGCACATCTAGGCAAGTTTTTCCTTGGAATAAATAACCTTAGCTCATTTCTCTCAGTGATTTTCGCTACATGATGATGATGCATTCAATCGTGAAATGTTGCGTCAAACATCTTTGGTTGCAATGCTTCATATATATTTGCATGACGCATCGATGACAATGAAAAAAATTGCTCAAAATTCTTGACTTGACCGTGAACTTTATATCATTCTGACCATGATTCTGACTATGCCTGAATTTCACCGCTTGTCAATTTTTTGGTCAATCAAGGTTGCAAGTTGTAGGCCTATTATTGTTCATTCATTAAATTGTGAATGAATGGAAGAATCCTCAATGAGTGTTGCATAATATCTCGGTCGCTTCAAGCCTGTGATACAGTGAGGGAGAGAATGGAGAGAGAGAATTCTATTAATAGAAGAGCGCTTTGTCCAGTCCAGCCCGATAGCAGATAACTTTCTCGTGCGCCTTCGATAGCGCAGCGCAATCGGAAGATCACATTTCAACTCGAGGGGTGAAATAGAGGTCATCGCTTCATTTCACAAAAAGAAATAGCGCAGAATAATCTGGAAGTTTCATTCGTGTCTCTACACTGTTAGGCAAAATGGTCCGTATTACAGGTAGGAAAGGGTCCGTATTACGATGGTCCGAAATTATTTTGAGAAAAATTCTGTCACGTGTGTTATTTATTACTGATTAATGCTTGCATACCTGAAAAATTGCTAACAATAAAGTTTAAAGAAAAAAGCAAAGTTGATTTTATCCAATATTGCATGAAATCTTTAGAGGGTCCGTATTCACAATATATGTGAAGGTCCGAAATATGGTCTGCAATATTTCATAGGGTCCGTAGGCCACACTGGTTGACAAAATTGCGGAAAAATTGCAATATATATGCGATAATACAGAAATAGTGCAATTTATAATTTGATGATATAAAACTATTACAATTTATATATAAACTGAAAAATTGCAGTTTCTGAAAGTTATATATATTGCAATAAAATCATATGAAATGCAAATTATGAAAAGTATTGTAGAGGGCGCTCAAAGAGATCAATGACTTAGAATATGGTTAGAATGTATGAATCAGATTGTCTGTAGGTGCGGTGACTTATTATTTTACGCCCGTATTATAAGACGCATAACATTTCGAGAGGCTCTTACTGACTTAAAATGACTGTATCACTCAACGTCTTTTGGAATTCATTGCAATGCATCTCAATGTCAGCTTAATTACGCAAGCAAGTTAACAATGAGTGACATGCAGCGGGTGCTCCATCCATCCACTTCTTCAGCAATTAAGATTCATCAATTATTCTCCATCACCCACCCCATCAATGTCTTCATTTCTCATTCACATTCATTAACATTAGCATATGGAAAAGCAGAGCGTTGATTTGAGAATCACGTGCTCCATCTCAATCATCATTCGTTGATTTTAACTTGTAAAACTTTAACATTTCTGTACATGTGATTGATTTCACTGAGAAGAAAATGAATATATATATATTTGGTTTTGAGTTCTAGAGCAATGAAAAGTTATGCTTGAAGCGTAAATCAAGGATCTAGATATCATTTGTGGATTAAGGGACATTTGAAATGATCTTCAGATCAGAAATGGAATGAAACATTCAACACAAGTGACAAACTTAATCATACGAAAGAGTCAGCGCTCCTTTTTAATTGGCTTAAATTTGATGATAGACCAATGAGAATACGCCGACTGCTTTCAATGGATAATGAAATTAGAATTTGCTGTCTTCGACGAGTGAGAACTGCAAAACTTACGCTCCTGTTCTTTCAAATGAACTACACGTCTGTCGCATCGTTTTTTATGTGATTAGCCATTGAGTGAAATAGTATGTGAATAAGACATAAATAATATTCAACGTTCGCATAAATTTAAACCATTGATAATTATTTATGTAACATATTTCTTTGAATACCCCGGAATACCCTTGAATTATGAGAATGTTATGTTGTACCTTTAGAATGTAGAATTATGGTTAATAATTATTTTTGAATTGAGACTCGAAACAGTAAGGGTCGCATTTTGATAACCTGTATTATTCATATTATAAATTGCATTGGATAGGTAAGAATATGTTTAGGGAGGAGAAAAGTGAAGACCTCGTGGCCTCGACATGTCGCTCGCCATGTCCATCAAAATCAAAACTCGAGTTCGGTAGACGAGAGTTATTAGAAAGTTATCTTGAAGGTTTATTCGACTCACGCACGGCGAAAAGAAGTTAAAAACTGTATTCCTTAGCATTCATTTCCTATTACACATAGGGAAGAATAGACAATCTCAGCGAATCAACTACGTACCGGCGTACCACCCATGCTCGAGGGATGTAACTTTCCCAGGGCCTATCACATATGTAATTATGTCTACCTTTATGTCTCACTCAACATCAGTTGGACGAATCAGTAAACGAGTCTACGAGAAGTTAGGTACCTGTATTTTCTCTAGAAGGTATACCTAACTTGATACGCTCTACATGTAAGCCTAGATGCTTCGTAAAAAAGCGGGTTTGTTCTTGGAGCTACTATTCATACAGAAATTATTTACTAGCTTGTTTAGGTTATTAAAACGTACTTTGAATATGTAGGCCTACTGAAATGCTGCATTTGTGCCTATCACATGTAAAAGCCTACGACAAGAGGAAAAAATTATAAGATACCTAAGGCCTTCAGCTTAGTCCATTACATCCCGCATACAGGTTAACTTGAATTATGTAAACTACCCAAATAACCCTAAACCATTCGCAATTATCGTGTCTCCCACACATTTTTCTACTGTGCTTATAGTAGGGCTATTAGGCTATCTTACAATTCGATCCCTTGTAGCTACTTGGGCTACCCGGTATTATGAAATAAGAGTTAGAACTTAAATGACATGATACAAAAATAGGAGGATACAAATGAGTTACTCTGCACGTTGTCCACGATGTCGAAGACCAGATTATCACAAGAATTGTGCACTATTTCTATCATTTCACAATTTCGCTAAGTGAAAGAGACACGTTTTTATGGCAAATTCCGTTCTGGTCACTAATTCAGGCAAAAGCACTTTCTTGGAGGACCTCCCCAGACTTGCTTAACATGATTCGGATGTCAAATGAGTTACTCTGCACGTTGTCCACGATGTCGAAGACCAGATTATCATAAGAATGTGTCATGTTGACCAATAATTATATGCTAACACATGTTTGTAAATGTGTAAAAGACGTGATGAGATGTCCAGACTTTACAGACATTGAATGCATGACGCAAATATGCTTGCAAATGCTTAGACGAGAGCCTGTTGACGTTATAATTGAGTAAATACGATGTCAGTAGCATTGAAAATTATCGCTCCTGCTGTAGGCAAAGAAGAATAAATGAGAGAAAATGTGTGCGTGTGCAGTAGGCATAATATATGAAAATTTTGAAATTTGCGATAGGCTATCCGTTAGTACAGTATCAATGTCATCCACAGATTTTTTTTGATAATCGATGATGGTTATGATCAAACTATTTACTAGTACATTTCGAGTGTAGTCCCCCTGAAATCCCCTGAATTCCCTGAAATAATTTCCCAATTTATTTGTTGAATTGAATGGTCTTCGAATGTGGCATAAACGGTTGCAGATATAGAACCGTAAAGGAAACTAATTTATTTAATCATTTCGGACTTCATCCATCGAACAAAAAGTGAGTCAAATAGCTCACGTTCAACATCTTACCATTTTCCTTATGTTAATTAATGTGTGGGTACCCCAAAAATTGACCTAGCTATTTTAAGGACAGCAGGTCTCCTCATATCCGGTTATATAATAAAGTAATTAGAAAGAAGTAAGTTAATTTCGCGTTGAAATTACGACTCCTGTCTGACCCGTGTGTTTTTCATTGCTGTCATTCTATATGATCAAGCTGTTAGCCGAAACCTCGCGATCGGAAAAAATCTGTGTACTGTGTATTTCGGAAATTAACTTGATAAAAGCCATATGTGCAAAAAGTTTGAATAAGGTTAATAAAGTAATTGTCAGCATTTGCGTAAAAGGAAGCTGTGCTTAGTCAGAATATTCAAGATGAGCTAAATTGTGATAGTGGTTCATATAAAGTTCATATAAATAAACGAATTTTTCTTTTTATTCCCGATAGGTATTTGGATTCAACGCAGTTATCCTTCATTTGCGAAGCAATCTCTGATAAACATCCCGTCTTAACAGACAATAATAATGAAGATGCAAAGGTAAGCTTCATTTCAGACATCCATCCATCTATGAGAATTTTCCGCCTAATGCTTACAAGCATTACAATAAGCTTACAAGATTGATCCGTAGTCATTTAAGTATACTTAATTTTCGAATTAATGGCCCTTGAAACAAAGAAATATCTGACTTCATGTCTAAATGCAGATCAATCAGTTGCTGTCCACGCCTACATTTTGAGTTTTAATAACCAAGTGATCTACGTTTCAAGTGCAATGCTAAAATTAGATACGTCAATACGGGGATTATGAATCTGTGCTTATGTCATACTTGCAGACTTAAATTTGTATGGTGGATTCATAACTTAGATTATCTTGACGAAAAATTAAAAAATTGTCCTGATCCCACATTGGGAAAAATGGATAATTCTCATACGTGCATCGATCACTCATGAATGCAAATTATGAATTACAGAAGTTTTGGAGAATCTGACTCATACGGCGCCTGAAAGAATTTGGGGCGTCTTTGGCCCCAAATGAGAAATTGTTATTTATGCGACAAAAATTTGGAAGGAAACGGAAAGCAAGTATAGATGAGTTCCATAACGCAGTGCAAGTCAACGTTAATAAGTGGTAAGCCGCCTATTTATTGTTTACAGTATACAATGATAAACGGTGTCCTATTTCTGTTATCCAGCATGTCATCAACCACAGATCTTCCTGAAACTGAATCAATGGAAACGGACACTGATAAAGAGAGCGACGTGGAAAGTCTATCGACCAGTTATTGCCCCAGATTCAAAGATTATTCCATAAGCCGTGATGCTGATCGGGTAAGTATACTTCCTCGTTTTATGACAATTGTATTGGTAATTGAAGTGTGAAGTAAATCAGACCTATTAAATTAATTAACCTATTAACCCTTAGCTTTTATCATGTCTCCTTGGATACCTCTTGCAACCTTGTATATAGAGCACCTGTAATTTAAGTAAATTACGTTTTTCAATTTAAGACAATTCAAAGCAGTGGCTACTTAAAAAGTTGAGTGAACCATGTGTAACCATACTGTGCTGCATTACAATGTACAAGTATACTTTTGGAGTTGCCTGACTGACACCTGTGGACATCGTATGTAAATTGATTGATCTTATTAATGGATTATCAACCAAATTACAATATAGAAAATGCGAGGAATATCTTGAGCCGAAAATATTGATAGAACGGATTACTTATCAAACGAAATTCGTATCAGGTAAGTCGAATGAAGTGATGATAGATAAATTAAGTAATTAATAGCGGTTTACCTGCGCACTACACATTATACCAAGCACTGAATTGACTGAAATATTTCAACAGATAACTTTTGAATTAGATGTGATGTAAAAAGTGTTCCTCTGGTTATAAATATTTGACTATAGGTAAAGCAAGCCAATTTTTCACGACCATTCAAATAGAATCGTGCGGACAGAATGACATCGTTAACGAATCGCTTCGCATGAATACAGTAAATCCAGTCGAAGCTCGTTAATTCGGACACGGACAATTAAGACTTCGGTCAATTAAGATCATACGGCCGCGGCATTTTTTGTATATTTGGCGGCTTATATAAGTTGTTTTTGAATTCAGACTTTCAATAATTAAGAGATAGTAAACTTGGTATTTATACTCTTAATTATCGAGCTTTGACTGCAAGATACTTTGCACAGCGTTGGCGCTAATTGATGGTTCGCTGCAATGAGATAAAGTCAATTCTGGTAACGTGACATTAGACGGGCGTGAATTAGACGGACATTAGACATGAGGGGTAAACATTTTCGAGTAAGCTGCAACGTTTAAAATATTTCATTTAACCAACCTCATTCCCACAGAGATTTCACTAAGTTATCTCATTTTTACATGTTACCACTACATTTATGCATCATCGCGATAGGCGTACCTCTGTATAGCTGAACATAGACGAAGCTATAGCTGAATTTTCTTAAATTCGCGTGCTTTACGTGCTCAACTTCATCGGCAAATTAGTCTTAATTATTTTTAGTAAGCTTAATGAGTCTCATTCGAACTTCTTTCTCTTTGAAAGAAGATTTTAATGTTTTACAAAAAATATTTTGCAATTTTCAGGGATATCTGTGTAATTGATGAGTCGATAGCTTGTCAATATAGATTAATTGATATTGTTGCTTGAAGCAAATGATTTCGTCAGATCGAGAAAGCCTGTCTTAAGTCGATTGGAATTAAAGCGTCTATGCCGGTTTATAAAAAGTGTCTAATCTTCGGAAGTACTTCATCCAGGCTCGTGAATATCCCATTCCTTGAACTGCGAATATAAAAGGGCCATATACTAACACAGAGTGCCACACTATTAGGTTTAATCGTTTTGAATCTGTTCAAGTTTTATGTGCGAATGTGTAGCCTTCAGAATGCAAATTTAAACAGATAAATAATGAGAGCTATGCACAGTTAATCGGATTTTTCAATCGTGGCAGAAATCTTCAAAATTCTTGTTTCACATATCTTATCGGCTACAACGGCCAGAATTTGAGCTGAGCTGATATTTTCTATCTGAAGCCTCGTCTAGCCGTAAACCGTTAGTAGTAAGCACATCCCAGACGCAAGGACAGTGCGGTGCAGTGATGAGTCATGGCAAAATCAAGGACAGTGCGGTGCAGTGATGAGTCATGGCAAAATCAAGGACAGTGCGGTGCAGTGATGAGTCATCAGGCGGACGCAAGGACAAAATGTGAAATGATGTGAAATGCAGTGTGAGGGAGATGGCCAAGGATGTGTTGGGAGGAATGGGTCCGTGAGGAGAAAACCGCCCCCCCCCCTCTGGACAGCTTGCTTCGATGTTGGCTTCTAGTGGACGGATTTTGTCGTGCGATAGCTCGTTTGAAAGCTAAGAGTGAGACAAATTCAGTGAAACAATCGGCTTGTTCCTATCTGTCTTCGTTCAAAAGTTAGAGCGGTTACAAGATTTTAGGTCGGAGCTCGCTTACCTGAAAAAATCCTAAGTGTCAGAGTGACTTTGTATGGGTAAAAATTTGAAAATTTTCCAAAGTGTGGAATTTCGACCTGGGACCGTCACCAAAACATTTTTCATCAAATTTCGCTGACCCCCCCCCCCCCCCCCCAACGACTCAACTGACCAAATTGGTCGAAAAGACCAAAGTTGTTCAGAATCATGTGAAACAAACTTCTATCAAGGTTTCAGGTTGAAATTCGTCCAAAAAATTTTTTCGAAAATTTTCACTACGGTGGTCTCGACACTTAGGATTTTTTCATGAAAAAAAAAAAAATTTTTCAAAATGTTGGAATTGAGCTCCGAGACCCATCCCATCGTGTTTGTCGTCAAAAGTTGGGTCGGTGAAGTTTCGGTGAAAAAACCGCCCCCCCCCCCCAACGACTCAACTGACCAAATTGGTCGAAAAGACCAAAGTTGTTCAGAATCATGTGAAACAAACTTCTATCAAGGTTTCAGGTTGAAATTCGTCCAAAAAATTTTTTCGAAAATTTTCACTACGGTGGTCTCGACACTTAGGATTTTTTTCATGAAAAAAAAAAAAATTTTTCAAAATGTTGGAATTGAGCTCCGAGACCCATCCCATCGTGTTTGTCGTCAAAAGTTGGGTCGGTGAAGTTTCGGTGAAAAAACCGCCCCCCCCCCCCCAACGACTCAACTGACCAAATTGGTTGAAAAGACCAAAGTTGTTCAGAATCATGTGAAACAAACTTCTATCAAGGTTTCAGGTTGAAATTCGTCCAAAAAATTTTTTTCGAAAATTTTCACTACGGTGGTCTCGACACTTAGGATTTTTTCA
>CAJQUW010015554.1:602500-610029 GCA_907163375.1 Prostheceraeus crozeri | reverse complement strand
GCAGGCGAGAGAGGGGATGGAGGCGGGGGCGGGCGGAGCTGCAGGGGAGGGGGGCGCGAGGGGGTGCGGGGCGGGCGAGCGGAGGGGGAGGGGCGGGAGGGAGGAGGAGGGGGGGGGAGGGGGGGAGGAGGGGAAGGGCGGCGGGGGAGGGGCGGGAGGGTGGAGAGGGGGGGGGCGGGGAGGGGGGGGAGGGGGGGGAGGGAGGGGGAGGGGGGGGAGGGGCGAGGCGGGGGGAGGGGGGGAGGGGGGGGGGCGGAGGGGGGGTGAGGCGGGGGAGGGGTGGCGGGGGTGGGGGGGGAGGGGGGGGGGGGGGGAAGAGGGAGGGGGGGGGGGGGGAGGGAGGCGAGAGGAGGGGGTGGGGGGGAGGGGGGCGGGGGGGAGGGGGAGGGGGGGCGGGAGGGTGGGGGGGGCGGGGTGGAGGGGGGGGGGGCGGGGGGAGGGGGGGGGGAGAGGGGGGGGGGGGGGGACAGCGGAGGGGGCGGCAGGGGGGAGGGCGGGGGGGGGGGGGGGAGGGAGAGGCGGGGCAGCGGAGGGGGGGTGGGGGAGGGAGAGGGGGTGGACGGGGGGCGGGGGGAGGGGGGCGGGGGGGGCGTGAGGCGGCGAGGGGCGGAGGCGTGTGCGGCGTGGTGGGGGGCGCGGGGAGAGGAGGGCGGAGCGGCGGGAGGCTCTGGGGGGGGGCGGGGGAGAGAGGCGAGCTGGGGCGAGGGGAGGGGGGAGGGGGCGGGCGCGGGGAGGGGCAGGTAGGCGAGGGGCGAGGTGAGGGCCGGGGGGGTGAGGGGGGGTAGGGAGCGCGGGGCGGGGGCGGGGAGAGGGGGTGGGCGGGGGGGGGGGAGGGGGAGCGCGGACAGATTGCGGGGGGGGCGTGAGGAGGGGGGTGGGCGGCTCGGGGAGGGGTTTGGGGGGGAGGCCGGACTGGGTCGCTACGGGTGGTCGCGCAAGTGGGGGAACGGGGGCTATTGGGGACGATAGGCGCGGGGGGGGGGGCGCCGGGGTGTAGGGGGGCGCTAGGGGAGGGCGAGCGGGAGGCGGGGCGGAGAGGAGGGGACGTCTGGGGCGGGAGGGGGGGGTGCGGGGGCGGGGGCGCGGCGGGGGGGGGGCGAGGGAGGAGGGGGGGGGGGTGCGGGGGAGGCGGGCGGCGGGGGGGGGTGGGAGGGGGGGTGGGAGGTGGAGTCAAGGGGGGGGGGGGGGTAGGCAGTGCGGGTGGGGTGGAGCGGGGCGCGGGAGGGGGGGGGGCAGGGGGGGGGGGTTTGAGAGGAGGGGGAGGCAGGGCGGTTGGCGGGGAGGGGCGGCCGGGGGGGGGGGGGCGGGGGGGTGCGGGGGCGGGGGGGTGGGGCGGTTCGGGCGGAGGGATGGGGGGTGGCAGGGGGGGGCGCTGCGGTGGGGGAGGGAGGGGCGGGGTGGGAGAGCGGCGGGGCGGGGCGGGCGGGGTGCGCGGGCGGTGGGTTGGCGGGGGTCGCTGGTCGGGCTAGGGTTTTTTTGTTTTTTTCTTGTTTTCTCTCTTTTATTTTTTTCTTTTTGTTTTTTTATTTTGTTTTGTTTTGCTTTCCCTTTTTTATTTTAACGTCTTCTACTCATCTCTATTTTCTTGTTAGGTTTTCTCAATCTTTCTTTTCTTTCTTTCTTTTTCTCTTCTTCCTTTTTTCTCTAAGGTCTCAACTTGTCTTTCTGCTTTTTTCTTTTTTTTTTCTCATATCTTTCTTATTTTTCTTCTTCTTTAGGGGTTCTTCTTTTTTTTTTCTTTCTGTTTTTTCTTCTTTTTTGTTTTTTTGGTGGGTCTTCTTTTTTCTTTTTTTTTTTCTTTTTTTTCTTCTCTTCTTTCTCTGTTTTGTCGTCTGTCTTTATCTCTTTTTTTTTTCTTTTTTTCTTTCTTTTTCTTCTACTTTTATTTTTTTTTTTTATGGTACTTTTTTTCTTCTCTTTTTTTTTTGTCTTTATCAGTGGTCTTTATTTTTTTTATAGGTTTTCTCTCTCTTTTTTTTTCTTTTTTTCTTTTTTTTTTTTTTCTTTTTTTTTCTTTTTTTTCTTTTTTTTTCTTTTTCTTTTTTTTTTTCTTTTCTTTTTTTTTTTTTCTTTTTCTTTTTTTTTTTCTTTTTTTTTTCTTTTTCTTTTTTTTTTCTTTTTTTTTTTCTTTTTTTTTTTTTTTTCTTTTTTTTTTTTTTTTTTTTTCTTTGTTTTCTTCTTTTTTTCTTTTCTTTCTTTTTTTCTTGTTTCTTTTTTCTCTCTTTTTTTTCTGTTCTCTGTTTTTTTTTTCTTTTTTTTTCGTCTTTCGTTGTCTTTGTTTTCTTTCTTCTTTTTTCTTTTTTTGGTTTTTTTTTTTTTTTCTTTTTCTTCTTTTGTTTTTCTTTTTTTTTTTTTTTTTTTCTCTCTATTTCTTTCTTTTTCTATTTTTTCTTTTTCTCTCTTTTTTTTTTCTTTTCTCTCTTATCTCGTTTTTCTTTCTTTCTTTTTCTTCTTTTCTCTTAGTGTCTTCTTTCTTTTGTTTTTTTTTTCTCATTTTTTCTCTTTCTTTTTCTTCTCTTTCTTTTCTTTGTTTCTTTTTTTTCTTTCTTATTCTCTGTTCTTTTCTTTTTTTGTTCTTTTTCTTCTTTTTTGTCTTTTCTTTTTTTGTTTTTTTTTTCTTTCTTTTTTTCTTTTCTTCTCTTCTCTTTCTCTTCTCTCATCTTCAGTCTCTTCTTAATTGTTTGGTCTTTTATGACGGCTTTCTTTCTGTATACGTGGTCATGTAGTTTCGCTCAGTCTTCTCTCCTTTTTTCTTTGAAATCAGTTTTTCGTCTTCTGTCGATATTTTTATGTCTTTGTTTCTCTTTTCTGTCTCTTTCGTTCTTCTTTTTTCTGTCTTGTGTATTGTCTTCTGGTTCTTTCTTCTTCTTCTCTCTCTATTGTTTTCTTCTTTCTTCTTCTCTTCTCTCTCTGGTTCTTTTTCTTTCTTCGTTCTCTCGGTTCTCTCTCTTAGTTTTGTTTGCTTTCGCTTGCTGTGTCCTGTGGTTGCTGTTTCTTTTCTTTCTCTCTCTTGGTCTTCCTGTGGGTTGTTTTCTTTTCTTCTTCTTCTGCTTCTCTTCTTATTGTGTTCTTGTTCTAGTGTTTTGTGTTCTAGTTGGTCCTTTCTTCTCTTTCTCTTCGCTCTTCTCTTCTCTCTCCGTATAATGGTGGTCTGGATTGTTTTCTAGTTCAGATCTCTTCTTTCATCTTTTCTTTCTGTTCTTTTCTGGTTATAGGTTTTTTTTTTTTTTAGGTATGATCTGTTGTGGGTCTGTAATTTAGGTCTTTCCTCTCTTCAGAATTCTCTTTTCTCTCAGTTCATCTCTCTTCTTCTCTTCCTTTCTCTTCTTTTTTGTCGATGTTCTTTCTCGTCTTCTCTTCTCTGTAGGTACATGGTTCTCGGGTTCTCTCTCTTCTCTTCTTCTTTCTTTCTCTTCTTCTCAGTTTCCGTCTTTGTGGTCTTTTTTCTCTTCTTCTCAGTTATTGTAGGTTTTGTTCTTTCTCTCTTTCTCGTGTGTTCTTCTCTCTTTTCTTTCTCTTTCATGTGTCTCTTTTCTTGTCTCTCTCTTTCTTCTCAGATCTCTTTCTTTCTCTCTTCTCTTTTGTTATGTTGTTGGGTGGTGTGTGTTTCTCTTGTTACTGCTGTGAATGCGTCAGAATCTTCAGAACTTTTTCTCTCCGATTGAGCTGGAAAGAAGTTCCGAGACCCAACATTGGTCAAAACGTCCGAATTTGCACTCTGTTTTCCCATCCAAGCACTCCTTCTTGTCGAAAAACGATTTTTCTCATCCCAAAACATCCAAAACCAGTATTTTTCAACTCTGACGTTTTCCTGCCATTTTCCTCCATCAACCCAGGAAAATTGGACCAAACTCAGCTTTCCACTGCATTTTTCTCACTCCCAGTTTTCAAATGAGCTATCACACGACTTTGTACGATCCCTAACACCAAAGTTGGAAGTTTGACAGGAGGGGGGGGGAGTCAGAACTTTGTCTCTCCGATTGAGCTGGAAAGAAGTTCCTAAACCCAACATTGGTCAAAACGTCCGAATTTGCACTCCATTTTTACATCCGAGCACTCATTCATGCCGAAAAACGACTTCTCTCATCCCAAAACATCCAAAACCTGACTTTTCAACTCTGACGTTTTTCTCCCTAAACCGAGGCAAATTGGATCAAACTGAGCTTTCCACTGCATTTTTCTCACAATCAGCTTTCAAATGAGCTATTACACGACTTTGTACGATCTTTAACACCAAAGTTAAAAGTTTGACAGGAGATGGGGAGGAGTCAGAACTTTTTCTCTCCGATTGAGCTGGAAAGAAGTTCCTAGACCCAACATTGCTCAAAACGTCCGAATTTGCACTCCGTTTTCCCATCCGAGCACTCCTTCATGCCGAAAACGACCATTCTCATCCCAAAACATCCAACACCTGCCTTTTCCAACTCTGACGTTTTCCTGCCATTTTCCTCCATCAACCATGGCAAATTGGATCAAACTGAGCTTTCCACTGCATTTTTCTCACAATCAGCTTTCAAATGAGCTATTACACGACTTTCTACGATCTCTAACGCCAAAGTTAGAAGTTTGACAGGAGGGGGGAACAGAACTTTTTCTCTCCGATTGAGCTGGAAGCATCCTTCCTAACCGAACATTGGCCAAAACGTCCGAATTTGCACTATGTTTTCCCATCCGAGTTCTCCTTCATGCCGAAAAACGATTTTTCTCATCCCAAAACATCCAACACCTGACTTTTCCAACTCTGACGTTTTCATGCCATTTTCCTCCATCAACCCAGGAAAATTGGACCAAACTGAGCTTTCCACTGCATTTTTCTCACTCCCAGCTTTCAAATGAGCTATTACACGACTTTCTACGATCCCTACAACCAAAGTTGCAAGATCGCTGCCGAGGGGGGGGTCAGAACTTTTTCGCTCCGATTGAGCTGGAAACATCCTTCCTAACCCAACATTGGCCAAAACGTCCGAATTTGCACTCCATTTTCCCATCCGATACGTCCATGCCAAAAAATGGACTTTCTCATCCCAAAACATCCAAAACCTGCCTTTTCCAACTCTGACGTTTTCCTGCCATTTTCCCCTCAAACCCAGGAAAATTGGACCAAACTGAGCTTTCCAATGCTTTTTCTCACTCTTAGCTTTCAAATGGGCTATCACACGACTTTGTACGATTTCTAACAGCAAAGTTGGAAGTTTGACAGGAGGGGGGGTCAGAACTTTTTCTCACCGATTGAGCTGGAGAGATGTTCCTAGTCCGAACATTGTTCAAAACGTCCGAATCTGGCCTCCGCTTTCCCATCCGAGACCTCCTTCATGCCGAAAAACGATTTTTCTCATCCCAAAACATCCAACACCTGCCTTTTCCAACTCTGACGTGTTTCCTGCCGTTTTCCTTCCCAACAACAGGAAAATTGGACCAAATGAGTTTTCCCCCACTGCATTTTTTACTTAAAGCTTTTCAAATGAGCTATCACAAGACTTCGTACGATCTCTAGCACCTAAGTTGGAAGATCGCCCTGCCACGGGGGGTGGTCAGAACATTTTCTCTCCGATTGAGCGGGAAGCATCCTTCCTAACCCAACATTGTCCAAAACGTCCGAATCTGGCCTCCGTTTTCCCATCCGAGCACTCCTTCATGCCGAAAAAAAGACCTTTCTCATCCCAAAACCTCCACACCTGACTTTTTTTTTTTTGCTCCAACTCTGACGTGTTCCTGCCAGTTTCCTCCCAAACCCGGAAAATTGGACCAAACTGAGCTTTCCACAGCGTTTGTCTCAACTCCAGCTTTCAAATGAGCTATTGCACGGACTTTGTACGATTTCTAAACCAAAGTTGGAAGTTTGAACAGGCGGGGGGGGGTCAGGAACTTTTTGTCTCCGATTGGAGCTGGAAAGATGTTCCTAGACCCAACATTGGCCAAAAACGTCGAATTTGCACTCGTTTTCCAACCGAGGCACCTCTTCATGCCGGAAAAACGATCTTTTCTCATCCCAAAATCATCCAACACTGACTTTTCCACACTCTGAGTTTTCGAGCCATGTTCCTCCCTAAACCCAGGAAAACTTGTACCAAAACTCAGCTTTCCACCAGCATTTTTCCACTTTAGCTTTCAAATGGAGTTTTACACGACTTTGTGTACGATCTCTAACGCCAAAGTTTAGAGTTTGACAGGGAGGAGGGGTCAGAACTTTTTCTCACGATTGGCTGGAGAGATGTTCCTAGTTCCGAACATTGTGCAAAACGTCCGAATTTGCACTCCGTTTTCCCATCCAAGACCTCTTTCATGCCGAAAAATGGACTTTCTCATCCCAAAACATCCAACACCTGACTTTTCTAACTCTGACGTTTTCCTGCCGTTTTCCTCCATCAACCGAGGAAAATTGGACCAAACTGAGCTTTCCACTGCATTTTTCTCACTCTTAGCTTTCAAATGAGCTATTACACGACTTTGGACGATCCCTAACACCAAAGTTGAAAGATCGCTGCCGAGGGGGGGTCAGAACTTTTTCTCTCCGATTGAGCTGTAAAGATGTTCCTAAACCCAACATTGGCCAAAACGTCCGAATCTGGCCTCCGCTTTCCCATCCGAGACCTCCTTCATGCCGAAAAACGATTTTTCTCATCCCAAAACATCCAACACCTGCCTTTTCCAACTCTGACGTTTTCCTGCCATTTTCCTCCCTATACCAGAAAATTGGACAAATGAGTTTTTCACTGCATATTTCTCACTTATAGCTTTTAATGAGCTCTCACAAAGACTTCGTTAGGCTCTCTAGCACCAAAGTTGGAAGATCGCCTGCCCACGGGGGGGGTCAGACTTTTTCTCTCCGATTGAGCTGGAAGCATCCTTTCCTAAACCAACATTTGGCCAAAACGGGCCCGAATCTGGCCTCCGTTTTCCCCATCGAGCACTCCTTCATGCCCGAAGAAAAAAGACCATTCTCATCCCAAACCTCCAACACCTGACTTTTCCACTCTCTGAAGTTTTCTGCTATTTTCCTCCCAAAACCAGGAAAAATGGACCAAACTGGCTTACCACTGAGTTTGGTTTCACTCCAGCTTTCAAATGAGCTATTACACGACTTTGTACGATCCCTACAACCAAAGTTGGAAGTTTGAAACGAGGGGGGGTCAGAACTTTTTCTCTCCGATTGAGCTGGAAGCATCCTTCCTAACCCAACATTGGCCAAAACGTCCGAATCTGGCCTCCGTTTTCCCATCCGAGCACTCCTTCATGCCGAAAAACGACCTTTCTCATCCCAAAACATCCAAAACCTGACTTTTCCAACTCTGACGTTTTCCTGCCATTTTCCTCCCAAACCCAGGAAAATTGGACCAAACTGAGCTTTCCACTGAGTTTGTCTCACTCCAAGCTTTCAAATGAGCTATTGCACGACTTTGTACGATTTCTAACACCAAAGTTGGAAATTTGACAGGAGGGGGGGGGAGTCAGAACTTTTTCTCTCCGATTGAGCTGGAAGCATCCTTCCTAACCCAACATTGGCCAAAACGTCAGAATCTGGCCTCCGT